>JAVTVY010022239.1:0-89637 GCA_036873755.1 Hanleya hanleyi
CCAGTGGCGATAATCGTCTATGGGATATCAACGCGTACATGGTCAAAGTAATAACATTCATATTCAGAGATCCCAGTGGCGATAATCGTCTATGGGATATCAACGCGTACCTGGTCAAAGTCAGAACATTCAAATTCAGAGATCCAGTGGCGATACTCGTCTATGGGATATCAACGCGTACCTGGTCAAAGTAATAACATTCATATTCAGAGATCCCAGTGGCGATAATCGTCTATGGGATATCAACGCGTACCTGGTCAAAGTAAGAACATTCATATTCAGAGATCCCAGTGGCGATAATCGTCTATGGGATATCAACGCGTACCTGGTCAAAGTAAGAACATTCATATTCAGAGATCCCAGTGGCGATAATCGTCCATGGGATATCAACGCGTACCTGGTCAAAGTAATAACATTCATATTCAGAGATCCCAGTGGCGATAATCGTCTATGGGATATCAACGCGTACCTGGTCAAAGTAAGAACATTCAAATTCAGAGATCCAGTGGCGATAATCGTCTATGGGATATCAACGCGTACCTGGTCAAAGTAATAACATTCATATTCAGAGATCCCAGTGGCGATAATCGTCTATGGGATATCAACGCGTACCTGGTCAAAGTAAGAACATTCATATTCAAAGATTCAGTGGCGATAATCGTCTATGGGATATCAACGCGTACCTGGTCAAACTAAGAACATTCATATTCAGAGATCCCAGTGGCGATAATCGTCTATGGGATAGCAACGCGTACCTGGTCAAAGTAAGAACATTCGTATTCAGAGATCCCAGTGGCGATAATCGTCTATGGGATATCAACGCGTACCTGGTCAAAGTAATAACATTCATATTCAGAGATCCCAGTGGTGATAATCGTCTATGGGATATCAGCGCGTACCTGGTCAAAGTAAGAACATTCATATTCAGAGATCCCAGTGGCGATAATCGTCTATGGGATATCAACGCGTACCTGGTCAAAGTAAGAACATTCATATTCAGAGATCCCAGTGGCGATAATCGTCTATGGGATATCAACGCGTACCTGGTCAAAGTAAGAACATTCATATTCAAAGATCCAGTGGCGATAATCGTCTATAGGATATCAACGCGTACCTGGTCAAAGTAAGAACATTCATATTCAGAGATCCCAGTGGCGATAATCGTCTATGGGATATCAACGCGTACCTGGTCAAAGTAAGAACATTCATATTCAAAGATCCAGTGGCGATAATCGTCTATGGGATATCAACGCGTACCTGGTCAAAGTAAGAACATTCATATTCAGAGATCCCAGTGGCGATAATCGTCTATGGGATATCAGCGCGTACCTGGTCAAAGTAAGAACATTCATATTCAAAGATCCAGTGGCGATAATCGTCTATGGGATATCAACGCGTACCTGGTCAAAGTAAGAACATTCGTATTCAGAGATCCCAGTGGCGATAATCGTCTATGGGATATCAACACGTACCTGGTCAAAGTAAGAACATTCATATTCAAAGATCCAGTGGCGATAATCGTCTATGGGATATCAACGCGTACCTGGTCAAAGTAAGAACATTCGTATTCAGAGATCCCAGTGACGATAATCGTCTATGGGATATCAACGCGTACCTGGTCAAAGTAAGAACATCCAACAACACTACAAAAACAGGTGTTTATCTTCTAAACGCATAGATAAAGACAGTCCTGTTAATTTTTTCTGAACATGGTGTTTACTAACTAAACACCTGGACATCTTTCTTGTTACACTTACTAAACATCAGGAGATGTTATACACGACAACTGATAAACACCAAGACGTTTTTATTAAACGACAACTGATAAAAACCAAGACGTTATTATTGAATGACAACTGATAAACACCAAGACGTTTTTATTGAATGACAACTGATAAACACCAAGACGTTTTTATTGAATGACAACTGATAAACACCAAGACGTTTTTTATTGAATGACAACTGATAAACACCAAGACGTTTTTATTGAATGACAACTGATAAACACCAAGACATGTTTACATTTTCAACATGTTTATTCCCTTTCTAACAACAATTCTTAAAATGCATTATTCTATACGAAGGTGGTAGCCATTGGCCCAGTTTGTTCTCATGTCCATTCTAATAGACTGGCCATGGGTACAGCAAGAATTATCTTGCAGTCCTCGAGGTAGAAAAACACAAATAGAACCAAGTTCAGTACTAATTGAGTACAGACTCGTGTTTGTTTAAGATATCAAAAATAGCCGATTTTCCCCCACATATATGGATCCCGATAACGAATTGTTAATTACACCCAGTAATCCTACGTTGCAGTACATTTGGGGGTAGTCCAGGTTACTATACAATACAGTACATTTTGGGGTAGTTCAGGTTACTATACAATACGATACATTTTGGGGTAGTCCAGGTTACTATACAATACAGTACATTTTGGGGTAGTCCAGGTCAGTTATGAGGTAGCAAGAAGAAGAAGGACAGCTTCGAAGGCATTGCCCTTGGAGTGAATCGTTCCCCCATCGCCAATGAAGATTATTTGGGTCAGGTTCGATTCCCCTCTGCGCCCGAATAAAGGCATAACTAATTAGTTAGGTGGGGACGCTGGAGAGGACGTGGTGACGGCGTCTATCGGATGGAATGTCCTGCAGAGGCATACAAATGATAAATATATTAATTATATTATGAAATAAAATATTATTCATTTAATGTGAAATATTGATCGAAGATACCCAATAAAATGAGAAGTTCTATTCCTGAAATTCTAAATGAGCATCAAGAAGAACATGTCCATTTTGGAATTATTTTTCCATGAAGATGTGCATAAAAGGCGCGAAACTAAGGCGTGCCAGAGCGACAAAGACACGCGTCTTCGCAATGCCTGTCGACTGTTTCCTTGGGTTTTTCTGTTTTAAAGGGAAATAATTCGAATGAGCAAAATCAAAATGTAAAACAAATTCACATGTTCGACCTGTGGATAATCTATGTACGGTACCAATAAGCCAAATTTGAGTTTCAGATCGGGCAACCATTTTACTGTAGTTTACCTCTGGAACATTAGCAGGGAAGCTAATTTTCTCCCCTGATTTCATTCGGCTGTTGTTCAAGGAGTGACTTAAATCTGGCCAATTACTTGTAAATTTTAAGAATGCGTCTAATAAAGGGAAAAGCTATCACATGTACTTCTTTCTTTAGCGCAACATTGTCATGACAAATTAAATAAAGCGATATATAAACCGTTCTCTAAGAGGCAATGCAATAAATACTTTGTTGACATCAATGGCATCTACAGTATTTTTTGTTTACCATGGCTCTATGTTGCATGATATATTTACCACCAATCATTTCCAAAACAGCAATAAATTTCTCCGTCGTTGTTCCCTGTATAACATAACTATATACCGCACGAAACTTTAAAGCATGAAGAAAGTACAACAAAACATTAGTTAATAATTCTGCACAATTAAAAGGTATATTGTCACGCTGGCGCTTTATTATGCTCGAAATATTTCAAATGTATGAAACTACATCTAGAAGATGCAGAGTGATTGAAAATACTCCTGCACAACTTATCTTCGCTCAAATTGTTAGTTTTATTGACTGCATAGACGTCACGACAGAACAGAACAAGCTGTAGTCCGTCCTTTGATAAGAGTAGAGTCGTTCAGTTGAATGTGTTATCTCCAACCATACCAAAAATAAATAAGAAATAAAAACTGGTATGAGAAGAGCAGGTTTCGCTATTTAGGAGATCTTATACATTTTACTTATACAATTCGAATCCCCGTGAAAATGGCCTGTTGACCCAGTACATAGTACAATATACAGGGAAGGTGTACAAATTCAGTTACAATTTCAATTACCGTAAATTGTACACAAATTCAGTTCATGGCCTACAACGAAACTTACATGTCATACTCCACCTGATGCACCACAACAACAGCAGCATGCACCACGCTACAGTGTCAATGGTGGCAACCTTGAAGGATTGACTTTTAAAAAGAGATTATATAGAACAAACTGAGAGCAATGTTGTGTTGGTCCAAATTACCTTCAATCAGCTTTTTGTCTGTCGTCCAAAATGCAGTATGAATGACTTTCAGATGCGACTGCGATCATGTCAGCTCAGAACGTCTTGTTTCCAATTGGCGCGTTAACCGTAACCATGGTAACTTGAACTGTTCTGTTCCCGTCACCACCACCACCACCGCCACCATCACCGTCACCACCACCAGCACCGTCACCCACCACCACCACCACCACCATCACTACCACCACTTCCAAATCATTCTAAATCAGATAAATGTTTCGGACCAAAGTCACCTTTCGATTTTATAATACTCTTGATTTACCGGAGAACTGTTTTATATATTTTAGATTAAAACATTTCGTTATTAAACCTCGACAGTGTCGTCGAGTGAAGTGACTGTACTGGCATAAGCTGGCACCGGAGTTTGGCTGGCGACAAATGTACCAGACCACAATGCACCATATTTCGAATGCATTAAGCAACCTTGGGTTCTTTCAATTTCGTTGCAGTTGAACTACATCAAACTTAATCTGCCAATCAACGAAAAACAGTTTTAGCTGGTTAATTGATTAGCAGGGATTTATATAACTGTAGGGATGAAATTTAATTATGCTCGCCACCTTCCGGCCTACAGCACAGCACAATTGAACCAACATACTTATCAAACCATGAAACATACACGAACTAAATGCCAGGCTGATGTACACGAGTCACGTGGCTCACGTCACGTGACTGAGATGTTCCTTATCACTAAACATCATTGTTTCTTAAGTCCAATAGCGAGGAAGAGTGGTGATTAGACGGCCAGCAACCCTTGTGAAGACACATATACGATGCTAACAGTGAAGCAAAATAATTTTCCGGCTATATAGTTACCGTTCAAGTATGTTTTAATATGTTGGATTACTAAGTTATTAACTTGAATACTTATAATTTTGTTTGATCGTCACCATATAGCTGAAATATTGCCGAACGCGACGTTCACGGGGGTGGGGGGAGGTCTAGTTTCCAACACCAAGTGAAAAATCCTAATTGCAGGTCTCTTAACAGAAATTAGTAAAACACAGCTTTTACTCACCCCCAATATTCGTTAGAATGTATAACACAAATACAACCCCAAATATGGCTTCTTGCCCTGCAAAATGTGTAGTTTGAAGCACGAAAAATATCACTTTCATAGTCAAATCTACGAAGCAAATTTCTGGTGAAACATATTAAAAATACAATGTAAAATGTATAGGAAGATGCTTCAACACTTCATTGAGGTCCAACGAAAAGTTAAAATAGCTTAGTATAAACAAACAACGTACAATTTTCATTTCAAGTCTAACCACCTGTCTGTAATCTGTAAACACAACATCCATACATGTGAGGAGGTCATATCCGTCTCTGCCTTGTGTGAAGAACTACTTTTCTCTAAGTTTCATAGTAAAGGTGTAATAATACATCACTTTTTGATCCAATGGAAAAAAGTGGCAGACAGAGGCCAAAGGTATGTTCACAAATGTTGGCATTGTATTCGCAAATTGCAGTCAGTGGGGTGGTTGGTCTTTGAATGAAAATTGTAATTTATTTTAACTGCTCGTCGGACCTCAATGAAGTGATGAGAAATCTTTCTATATATTTTACATTGTATTATGTAATATATTTTACCAGGAATTTGCTTCGTAGATTTTACTATGAAAATGATATTTTTCAAGCTTCAAACTACACATTTTGCAGGATAAGAAGTCAAATTTTGGGCTGTATTTGTGTTATACATACTAAGGAAGATTGGGGGTAAATAAAACCTGTGTTTTACTGTGTTCCGGTGATAGACCTGGAATTGGGATTTTTCACGTGTTGGAAACTGGACAATTTTGGTAAAATAGTATGAGTAGTGGGAAGGAAAATGCCATTTTCCTCGAGAAACAGCTTGTTTATTAACGTAAGTCGATATTGCAGTAGGTGCAATAGATATGCACAACTATATAACCAGCAGTGGTAATAGAAATATTTACGTACAAATTTTATATTATTGGGGCATCTTCTGCTGGGACAATATCGAATTGATTGTGGAGGTCTGCGAGTATTTCTTGTGCCTTAGGGTTTCTCAATATTTGTTATGTTTGGTGAAGGATATTCTGCGGATTCAAATCTGCTGTAGTAGTCAAGCCTCGAATGGGGAATAGTGACTGGACTTTGCAATTTTGAGCCGTTGTTTCTATACAACAAAAACAGTGGGTTAACAAATGTCTTAACATGGAAAATTGATGCTATCGCTTATACGAACGAAAATATCTTTTATGAACGACGGCTGAATATTGAATGTCGGGTATGACCTGAACGTGATGAAACAATCATTTCAATCAAATCGAAGGGTTGAAATCACGACTTTTACCTAATTTTAAATCGATTTTATTATCATTAAATATTTTGCGAAGATAGTTTCGCGTTAACACAAAATTGACTAAATATGTTCCTGATATTACTTGCCAACATCACCTATTACATATTATCATTATAGGCGCTCTCCTGTATTTCAGCGCAGTGGTAGGAATATAACTTTTGATGGCATTGTTTGTTACAAATGGGTACCTATGCTAAATTAGTTCATTGTGTGTTAGGGTTCAATGTGGAAGGGGATACCACCCAGATTTTGGATGCTGAAGGTCATTTCGGGGTCACTTTTGCAGTTAAATAATGTCAAAATTGGTAAAAGTCATTCCTAACTTCATTTCCATTCTGATGTTTGTTATCAATGGCTATCCATGCTAAATTGGTTGTATGCACTGTATGGCTTTAACACCGGTATGCCTGGCTCGTGTATTACTTGAATTGAGGTCACTTTAGGGTCACTTTACGGGTCAAATGAGGTCAAAGACGAGAGAAAATTCTGTTTTATTTCATATATTTTGTGCTGTTTGTTATTTATTTTTGTATGCAGTATGGTTCAAGGTAGGGTGGATACTAAGACAACTTTGACATTTTGAGGTCATTATCAGGTCATTTCGAGGTCAAATAACATCCATAGATGGCCAAAAGATGGTCCTTAAAACAATTTAAAATATTTTTCTGTGAAATTCCTTGTAAAAGAAATGTGTATCAAATCTGAAGTAGTTCTACGGGGTGAATTTTAATATATTAGTGTAGGGTAATTCAGTATAATTTGTTTGTGAATTTTGGCAACATTCATTTTCTTATAGACTGGACCTTCTCGATCAAGGTAATGTTTGGTATAAATTTCCTTTCTCGAGTTTGAAGTAGTTTGAGTTAACCCTTTCTGGCCTTGGTGATAGAGGTTCGGAAATTTAGTGTCCTTTGGAACATTCGCGGTATCACCAGAATGATTAAAAATCGAGACTTTCTGTAGTTTTGGAATATTATATTTGGCTAATTTTGGGCCTATTTCTAGTAATTAACCATCATGCATTACTTCAAAATAGCGCTCATGTGAGTTCATCCATAAATCGCCCTTTTTCAGGTTATTCGTATAATAGGCATTATTATTAGCCCATTGTGCAAATTAGTTAACCCTATCTGGCCTGGGCTTTTTGGGACCTATCCAGGCCTGGGGGGGGCATTTTATTTTTTTAATTATTTTTCTTACCCCTTGAGGTAGGGAGCTGAAACTTATTACACTATACCCTTGGATCAAGCTCTACCAGAAAATGTAACAAAATACAAGATGGCCGCTTTGATGACGTCACAGTGACATGTTCCAAAACGGCATTTTTTGGTCGATTTTTCGATCAGATTTTCCAATTTTTTATTTTTGCAATTTCTCTACAAAAACTGCCTGAAAAATTTGCAAATATTAATGTGATATGAAATAAAATAGATTTTGCCCACTTTTCATCGAGGAAAAGGAGAAATTTTGAAGAAATAGGACAAAAACATCACTTTTCTGGTGCCCCACATGGCCGCCATCTTGAATTAACCCATGATCCTCTGCTCGGGGGGTTATGCAGATAGGCTCAAAATGACCCCAATAAGATAAACTATAAAGTCACGGAGTTTCAGCTCTCCATTTTTTGCCGTTCCGGAGATAGTGCAGAAAGTTTGGTAGGGGGGCCATAATGGCCCCCCCAGGCCAGGTAGGGTTAACACAAAGGAATCTCCCATAATAGCCTAGCATCTTTCGCCTATTTTGAATCTGTTTGCTTAATTCCTAGTTTGAATCTGTTTACATATCCCAATGAACAAGATTTGATGGTCAAATTCAAAATAGGGGGCACACGGGGTCAACTGAAAATCACACTTTTTCCTGTTGCTCGTGTAGATCAAGGCATTATTCTTACCTCACTGAGCAAATTTATCAAAATCGAGAGATCAGTATGCATAGCCTATCATCTTGTGTCCATTTGAAATCTATTTCCATATGCCAAAAGTAAAGATTTAATGGTCAAATTCAAAATAGCGGCCATATGGGGTCATATGAAAATCACACTTTTGGTTGTTGCTCGTATAGTTAAAGGCATTATTCTTAGCTCATTATGCAAAACTGTCAAAACTGAAGGATATCTAAGCATAGCCCAACATCCTATTCCCATTTTGAATCTATCTACATTTCCCACAGATCAAGATTTGATGGTCAAATTCAAAATGGCGTCCATACAGTGTCATCTGAAAATCACACTTTTTCCTGTTGCTCATGTAGTTCAAGGCATTATTGTTCGCTCATTATGCAAATTCATCAAAACTGTGGGATCTCCAAGCATAGCTCAAAAACCTATGTTCTTTTTGAATCCACTTACGTATCACTATAAGATCAAGATTGGATTGTCAAATTCAAAATGATGACCATAAGGGGTCATCTGAAAATCATATTTTTTTATGTTGCTCGTTTACTTCGAGGCACTATTCTTCGCTCATTGTGCAAATTTATCAAAATAGAGGGATCGCTTTGCATATCCTAACAACTTACGCCCATTTTGAATTTATTTGCATATCCCCAAGATCAAAATACGATGTTCAAATTCAATATGACAGCTGTGTGGGGTTATCTGAATCTCCTGCTTTTCCATGTTGCTTGTGTATATCATGACATTATTCTTAGTTGGTCGTGCAAATTTATCAAAATTGAATGGCCTCACATCATAGTCAGATACAATTTTCCCATTTTGGATCTATTTGCTAATTAGTCGTCAGATTGAAAATGATAGTTAAATTCAAAATGGCGATCATAAGGAGTCATCCGAAAATTCTTCTTTTTTCATGTTACTGTTAGAATATTTTTATTCTAGGAACAAACTTCTTTAAATATAACGCCATAGCTTATTATATTATGCCCATTTTTATTCTGTTAGCATAAACTTCAGCTGAGAATACAATTATTAAATTCAAAATGGTGACCATGTGGATTCATCATGAGGCTCATGTTCTCATTTCGCTCTTACAATTCAAGGTATTGTGATTGCATGGAGCTGAAAGTAGCATTTTCTCAAAGCCAAGCCCCTTCACAGAACAGATCGGTCTGACTATTTATGGGCCTAGTTTGGCTCTATTCGTACAATCATCAGCTAGAAAAATGATCGCCAACAGACAATATCTGTCATGGTTATTATGCCTACCTTAAACCCTACACTACATACAACTAATTCCGCCTGTCTACCGTTTCGTAACAATTAGTATTGTGGATATTAATTTATAACCGATTTGAACCCATTTTTGACCTCATTTACCAAAACGTGATCTAAAATGATCTTAATTTGAATAATTAACGTGTTATCTATGATCAATTTAAACCTTACACTACATACTAGTAATTCTGTTTAGATACGCATTCGTAACAATTAGTGCTGTGAATATTAATTTATAATCGATTTTCACCAATTTTTGACATCATTTGTTCCAAAGTTACCCTACAATCACCGTAATTCTAATAATTAACATGTTATCTATGAGTGCATCCAACTCTACACTACATTCAACTGATTCAACTTGAATACCCATTTGTAACAATTAGATGTACTGTGTATGTAACAGATTTTCACAAAAGTGACCCTAAAATGACCCTTATTCTTATAATAAACGTGTTATCTAGGACGACCTTACACTCTACATTACTTACAACTAATTCAGCTTGGATACTCATTGGTAACAAACAATACTGTGGATGTTAATTTATAACCGATTTTTACCCATTTTGACCTTATTTGACCCCAACAGTGACCCCAAAATGACCTTGGTTGACCAAAATCAGAGCGGTATACCCTCCTACCTTGATCCCTACCACTCAAAGAACTAATTTAACATGGGTACCCATTTGTAACAAAAAATGTCATCAAAAGTTTGTTTTTAAAGCGTTTTTGAGGTCCTTGGCCGGCCGACTACAGTGGTAATACAAAGATGTTTTTCTTTTTTTTTCACAGAACTTATCGCCAACTACCTATTAGAATGGGGTCACAAACATGGCAGGGCCGGACGTTTACCTAGGCAATGCAATGGACCGTACAGAGACACAAATCAGCTGTGCTGATCGCACAACAGGCGATGTTGATCTTCGGACAAAAACAAAACAAGAGTTTTGGGGTGTGTGAGCGGTGGTATTACGGTGAAGTGTCGAAATATGGGGTCTCTATATGAAACCCCATACTTTATATAAAAATACACCAAGGTGTGAAACGCGCTTTGGATGAATCGAGAAATAAACGGTTTACCTCCAAACAAAATACATCAGCATATTCTACAAATGTCACTCTATATACCTCCGTCGTTAAATTGGTAAATTTGTGCATTTTTTACCTTTGCCGGGCGATTCAAAGTTCAACGTAAATGTCCGTCCATGTCGCCACACCGAGATTATGGTGGGCTTCGTTCTCAATTCTCAATTCTGATTGATCAGTCGCGAATGTCGCGACACGCCTCCGGCAATACTTATATGGAATTACCTGTACTACTTAACAGTCGAGGCGGGAAAATCAAATTTACAACTTTCTACAACTCCCAGGGGTGAACGGCTTAAGCCGGGCGACAAACAGGAGAGGAAGTACCTGGCTTATTATGCTGGTAGTATAATCCAAGTGATTGGATAAATAGAAGATGACTTTAGAATGAAGAGATGAAAGAATCAGACTGACTGAAAGATGAGAAAAGACATTTGTTAAACCAGTTTATTCAATGACCAATTTCTTCAAAAATGCCGTGTTTTCTGTCTGAATTGCATTTAACACAGCACATTCCAAAATTGTACTGTTGTAACAGTAATTCGCCATCGAAACCAGGCTTTGTATTATAATAGGGAACAAGATATGACTCATTATTATGCATAATCATTAGATGTAAATTTATTTCTTTATCACCACCTGCTACAGGTAATATGTTCATTGACTCCTATGGTTGGCGACTTCTTTCATCTCCATTTAACAGGGGTAGTAAGCTCTGTTTCAGATTAGATGGAAAAATATTTTTAAATTGAGTTTTGCAAGACTAGTGTTCTTGAGCTGTGCAATATCACAGAGAGAGGTTGGAATTTTATATACATGGAACTACCTACAGTTAAAGTATTTTGTCTGCTAAAATCATTTGGGCCTTGTGTGCATGTGTGTGTGTTGGGGAGGGGCATCAGGAAATATTGGCCCGTGAACTTTGGTCCCTGTTGTGTTAAATGCAGGCATATGATATTGTATCGGCTATGAGAGTGGTTTCCCCTTTATACTTGTAATTTATTTTTTTCGGTTAACCCCTGGACGAACCATTGGGCATTTATTGAACAGTTAACCACGTTTTTACACAATATGCCCTTACAATGCCACGTGGTCAGGGGTTACAGGGCATGTTTAATAGTTTAATAATGCTTAATATAATTTGTTTGATAGGCATTTAGAAGTTGGCGTATATAACACAATGCCATTCTATGAACAACCTCTCTATTGCTGTGGAGCCGACGCCCCACCAGAGACACCTCCAACTCTCCCAAAGTTAATCATTAGCTCTGAAAAAAAGTTGGAAGTATCTCCAACGAAACGTCAGCCCCACAGCAACAAAGAAGCCGCCACCCACAGAATAGCATTGTGTTAATGAATAAAATGACGAATTTAAACCCAGATATCATATATGGTAAATATTGTAAGACTTAGTATGATAAGATTTATGTGAGAAAGTTTACCACTTTCTTGTAGACTGTACCTTATTAAAATAAATACAAGAAATACAAGAAAAACACGAGCTATACAGCTTCACGGTATGCGAACTGTCAATCTGGGTAATCAAACAATATTAATGGTGAAGTGAAATAGAGCCACGCCCCCACTGCGTGCTTTCCCTAGACTATATAGTGAGCACAATCAATCATTGATTCATCACAGCGATTCACCCAAGGCACACCCCTGGCGCGTGCCCCCTGCCCATGTGGGTTGCATACTTCAAAATTAGAATATACACTTTGTGTCGTTAATATTTAAACATAGATTTCACATTGTTGCAATGTATGGAACGACACCTGACCAGGGCGCACGAGGCATAGATGAATACAGTGTATATTTTTGTGTATACAATGTGCCGTAATGTTTAAATAATACAAACTTTTCACCACGTGAAAAGAGGCGTGTCTCAAAACATTGAAAATATACCTTCTCTACCATACGACTGAATATAAAGCGGGAAAACAGCTGATAAAATGACGTGACTCACGTATACAACATGACCATCATTGCAAGATCAGTTCTAGCTGATTTTGAAAGTTAAATTTTACGTTTGATTTCAATAAAATTTGAACATTATTTTTGAATTCTTTTAAGAACTGCCGAAAGAATGGGACTGTTTGCAAAACTTTATGACGGTAAATGAAAAACTTGGCTTGTAAAAGTATGTAATTTATGAAATTCGTGTGAGAAGAATTTCTAAACACTCCATGCAAAATTTAGTCATCTCTAATATCAAAACTACTCAAAAACTGGTCAGTCATACTGTCAATGTAGTTCTTTACATTCATCCAAAAAGTGGCATTTCGCATACAATGTAAAAAGTAATGATCAATTGTGTCTTCCACGTTACATATATCACATAAATCGTTGTTTTTTCAGTTTAAGTCTATGGCACAAATAGACCTTACAAGGTACAATTTTGTGAAAATGTAGCTGTTTCACTTTCATTTCAGACGGTATTCTGTGCAGCATTTTCCAAATATCTTTCCAAATTACTGGATCATATACATCTTGACATCTACAAGGTGTGTTCATCGAACACATTCGTAATATTTCATAAAATGATTTACAACACCATGTACAAATATCCAACTTGATCCCATTCAGCTTAGGGATGCTTAAAGTAATTTCTACGTCATCCATATTTCGGTTATATACATTGATCCAACAAAGGAAACCACTGCCTTAATTATATTATAGTACAGCTTAAAATCTGTGACAAAATTAAATTTTGCCTCCAGCTGTGGAAGTGCCATTAATCTACCATGTGGGTTGAATAAATCTTTAACAAAGTTAATTCCAGCGCACCGCCAATCTTGAAAAAACATTTGCTTCTTACGGACAAGAATATTTTGATTATTCCACAGGATTTCATTATAGAGATCAACTTCACTGTATTCTCTAATTTTACTCCATGCAAGCACAATTGCTTTGTAAAACTCTGAAAGTTCTAGTTTTTCAGCCTTGTAGTTACACTGCAGCAAAAATTCCAATCCACCATATTGATCAAATGCTTTTCTCATCAATAATTTACAAAAACTGGGCCTATCGTCAAAATATCTATGTAGCCAGTTTAGTTTCAGAGCTTGGTCATGTAAATTGAAATCTCTAGTTTTTAGTCCCCCGTCTAATCTGCTCCTACTTAGCACAGATCTTTTCACCTTTTCTTGTTTGTAATTCCAAATGAAACTAAACAGTTCTTTGTTAACTTGAGAACGAAATTTACGAGTCGTGGGGAGAACAGAAGCTAGATATGTTAATCTTGATATTCCTTCGCCTTTGCTCAACAGTGCTCGACCGTACATGGTCAAGTTTCTATTAGACCATATGTTTAACTTTGTTTTTACCTTCTTTAATTGTTTTTCAAGGTTCTCTCTTCTCATTTCATTTTTATCATGACTAATCACTACTCCTAATACCTTAACTCGTTTCTCTACAATTGTAAGGCCGCATGGCGCTGTCAACCCATTAATATTGCGTGGTGAGAGTGGGAACAAGGCTGATTTAAGCAAATTGAGGTATAGCCCCGTGGGTTTCTCGAACCTTTTGTATTTTTCAACTGCCTTTTCAACAGATTTCAAGTTTTGGAGTAATAAATCAGAATCATCCGCATGTGAAATCACAATTTGTCAGATTCGAGTGACCTCCCTTGGTCCATAAGGCGAATTGAGTCCGAGATAATCAGGTTTTTAGGTCAAGGACTTCTGATGTCAGGCGGGAACTAAAGGACAGGTCAACGTCAGTTCAGTGCCATTCAATATCAGTACACAGAAAGAAAATCTTTAAAGTTTCCCATCCCACCCTCCCTGCTTGCATAGTATTTCAGCTGAGTATTCTCTATCAATGTAAATTTGAGTACTTTATTTGACATCTTGGCAGTAGCGAAGTGATTTCTTTTCATGTTGCATAAGTAGTGAGAATATATCACGATTCCAGTAAATGTGTTATATATAATTTTAACAATCGTTTGATGCTGTCAGTTTGTATTGGCGCATGTTAAAAGGCGTTCGCTAGTTGTTGCTAATTTTGTCGCGGCATTTACAGGAATTTATTCTTGCAGTGTGAGGCTGAAGACGGCAAGATAAGTCAGACCTTGTTGAGCTCTATATATCCGACCCACAAGATTTCATTGGGAAATCTACTATAACACCGGTGAGTTATCTCCCATTACTTGGGGCTAGTAATGGGTAGGGATAGCTAGATAGTTGGGTCTAACACCTGCATGCTTACTACATGGGGTCAATAATGTGTCTGATCTGGCAGACATTTCTTCCAATCCCAGCCTGTTTTGCGGCGGGTGGGGAGCCTTCATCTTGGTTATCTGGAGGAGGTTTAATTTCAGTTCCACTTTATCTGCTTTGGATACCTAAAGGGGTGGGGAGGAGCCTATTTCCAATGGCTAGTCAAGGGTGATCGGCAGCCATTCGTGGCAAGTTATGGTTAGATTCTCACAGGTCTGTCTTCAGAGTCGTACTCATATGTATATCACCATGCTCCTGATGTACTTCAGAATAAATGCTGTGGCCTTTAAATTCCAAACTATTAGTGTTGACTTAGTTACTGATAGTTGTAACAGTGAACTTGTGAAGCCAGTGCAATGTCGGATTTGACAGGTTGGTTCTGGCCTATCTGGGGCCCATAATAAGGCAATGTCAGTATTTGTGCATCGTCGCAGCCATGTGTCCGTTACACTGGCTTCTATATTATAGTTTAGTGTAGTTACAGAATAATTGAATGGGTATTCCATATAAGGTTTGCCTGAAGCGTGTCGCGACAATCGCGCCTGACCAATCAGAATTGGGAACGAAGCCCGCCAAAATCTTGATGTGCTGGGATGGACGGATAGTTACGTTGGATTTTGAATCGCCCGGCGAAGGTAAAAAATTGCACAAATTTACTAATTTGACGACGGGAATATATAGAGTGACACTTTAGAATATGCTGATGTATTTTGTTTGGAGATAAACCGTTTATTTAGCTCTCGGTTCACCCAATGTGTGAGTTTCACACCTTGGTGTATTTTTATATCAAACATGGGGTTATATATAGAGACCCCATATTTCGACATTTCACCTTAATACCACCACCCACACCCTCCAAAATTCTTGTTTTGAGGGCCTATGTTTAGACGAAGGCACAATCTTGTAATTCTTATCCTGCTGTTTTGCGAATAGTACAGTAAAGTAGATTTTGACAGTATTTTGGGATTACACTGCTATATTACACAGATTCTAGTGCAGAAATCTATATTTGTGACGACAACATGACTTATTTGTCTAAGTCACGGATGGTACTTCGGCTTACTGCAGCTCGTCATACCTGAACATCTTCCTCATTATCCAATTTTCCTGAAATTTTGAACACATACCATACTTCGGTAAAGTATTCTTGTTACCGATGTAGTAACGAGTGCATCAAGTTTGCACGGTGTCATTATGAGGTGGTCTGTCATAATGTGGTATCTATGCAGCCATTTCCGGAAACTGCCTGATCGCCTCTTGAATAACCGCCGCTCTTTAAGGTTAGAGGTGTGAAAAGCTGCTTCCGAGAGTTCTGTGCACCACCATGTCCCTAGTGGAACGAGGGAGATGAAACCCTTTCCAAATTGGGCTATACCACACCGTCCTTCATAAAATACTATTGTTGTATATACTTACCATTGAACAATATAAGACTTGTCAGGAGATCAATGTTAATCACGACGAACGCTTCCTAAAGATTCTTCCACGGATCATCAAGCTGGGTCGGTGTTTTCATCGATGGAATTGTCAGGAAGGATACGTACATGTATAAAAAAATCAGCATATTTCCGTATCATTTTGTCGATTTACTCGCAGAAATAAGGTCATTCCGCCACATACAATAACTGGTCCCGTTTGATTGTTTGTCACTTTTAAGAATTAATATTAAGATATATCACAAACCATTTCTTGCCTGGTCAGGTACAATGGCCAATCAACGCTCGCCTAAAGTCAAGTCCTAACAACATTTTTAGACCCCAACACTCCAACGGTGGTTCTTGGCCAACAAATAAGCAAAACTATTCACCTTTCAAGCTCTGGTCAGATTGGTAACAGATATGCATCCATGAGCAACTTTGACGGCCATGCTTCATCAACATTGCTGTAGGATATAGTATGATTTCTCTGTCATATTTTGGCCCTTGGGCAGTGGGCAATATAATATTGTTATAGTATTTATACCCACAAGATATGAATGCACTCGTGGCCTATAAAGATTAAGATTGGCTTGGCGGGTTGGATAGCAATGGACTTCAGAAAGTTTTGTAAAGTAATTTGAATATTTAGCTGGGATGGAGAGAGGATTATTAACCCTACCTGGCCTGGGCGATACGGGGTGTATCGCAGCCTGAGGGGGGGAGGGGGCGGAAAGTGCCTCCCCCTATATATTTTGTCTACCACTAAGGCTAGAGCGCTAAAACTTACCACACAGTATCTTGGGTTCAAGCTCTACCGGGAAATGTAAAAAAATGTAAAGATGGCCTCCACGATGACGTCACAGTGACGTCATCTTCTCGGAAGCCATTGTTCGGCCTTTTTGGTGTCGATTTTTCGAAACTTTCAGTCTTTCGATTTTTCTGTCGAAAAAAAAAAAAAAAATATAGAATAATAGATTGAAAAACACGACTTTCGTGGATACCACATGGGCGCCATTTTTAATTTACCCATGATGCTCTGCCCGGGGATAAATGAAAAAAGGCTTAAAATGACCCCAATAAGATAAGCTTTAAAGTCACCAAGTTTCAGCCTCCTCGGTTTTGTCGTTTCGGAGCAGCAGAGAAAAGTTCACTGGGGGGGGGGCACTCCCCCACCCCCAGGCCAGATAGGGTTAAGAAATCTGTGGGTAAAAGATAATATCAGGTAATCGTTTATTTTATACAGCGGGATGACATAGAACTGCTCCATCAAGGGACTAGAGTGCGCATATTTAGTACTGGAAATTATTATATGAATAATTCTTTTTTGCAAGATAACAAGTGACTTGAGATGAATCGGGAATGTGTTTCCCCACACCAAAATACAATAAGATACATAAGAATATGAAAAGGAGTCAAATAACATTATCAGGGTTTTCCTGTTAAGACAGATCCTTATGTGGCTGAAAACACCGATATTTTTCGAGATTTTAGAAGTTGTTTCGTCAATATGGGTCTGTCAGTTCAATTTGTCGTTAAAATACACACCAAGGAATTTGAAATTGATGACAGATTCAATTTCAGAACCAGATATTGTAACCTTCGGAATATACGTAATGGAGATCTATTCAGTTGGAAGAAAATAAATTTGTTTCTTTTTCACATTCAAAGAAAGTTTATTGCATGATAACCAATCCTTAGGGCTTTCTAGTTCACGTCACATAGTTTCAGCAAGTCTTATAGGATCGATATCAGATAAGGTAGCACTAGTGTCATCAGCAAAGAGGTTAATGTCAAGAATGGATGTGGCATTGGTTATTTCATTTATGTATATTAAGAAGAGTATGGGACCTAATATTGATCCTTGGTACTCCAGTGTTAATAGGATTTAGCGAGAATAGAGTACCTTTGTAACATACGCACTGGGATCGAGAGGAGAGATAGCTGCGGAACCAATTGTTTGTAACACCGCGAAAACCATAGGAGTCCAGTTTATGTAAGAGAATTTCATGACTGACCGTATCGAAAGCTTTAGAAAGATCTACAAATGTAGAAATACTGAACTGTTTTGATTCACTAGCAGCTATGAGTTTATCGTATAGAGATAGAACAGCAAGAAATGTTGAGTTATTTGATCGGAATCCGAACTGATTTGGGGATATAATCGTCTCCTTTTCTAGAAAGGGAACCATCCTTGAAACCACAAGTTGTTCAATATTTTATTGAAGCGTGGTAGAACTGAAATTGGTCGATAGTTTTCGACTAGGGTTTTGTTACCAGACTTGTAAACAGGGGTGACTCTAGCAATCTTAAGGGGAAAGGAGAGGTTAATTATTACAAGCGTCTAGTTCGTCATTCATAATCCAGCCGTCGTCCATTAGAGAATATCCGCGTACATAATCCAAAGACCTATTCCATATTCCATATAACAGTATTAGCACCAAATTCAAAAAGACAATCATAGTATACATAAACATAGGCTTGTTTCCTGCAAGAGAGAAGCGGTCAACAGTTTTCAATGATGCCGGTAAGACATCATGTTGTTCCAAAAATATAAAATCCGTATCGCTGATCAGTATTCTTAATCCATAATATTCGTTGTAAAGTCGTCATCTAAAGAATGAGTCACGCTTTGATTGTGACTGTTCATATGAGTACCATGAGGATCTTGAAACACATGGGTTCACACGGCCCCTAGCCCCGGGTTAAGCGGAATTAGACACAAGTTACGAAACGTAGCGCCATAGATCTTGCACGCTACGTTCGTATTTTGCTATCAGCATGCGATATGTATCGCCAAATTTGAGAAACTTTGAGTGGAGGTGCTTGGTGGAATAGCCCTGTTTTATAAGTTTCTGCAACAATGTTTTGTGACGTTGATTAATATCGTCACATTTAACACAGGATCTAGCAAATGCTACTAAGCGATAAATGTATACGCCATATGCAGGTCCCACTGGAATACTACTGTCCAGAAAGGGATAGTTTACGATGTCGAAATTGTAATCATCTCTTTTGTCATAAAGTCGACGAGAGAGAATGCCCGCTTCATTTTTATAGAGATAGATATCTAAATATGATGTGCCTGTAGGGCTATCTGTAGTTTCCTTCAAATCCAGTGAAGGTGGATATATATCCTTCACTGCGTCATTTATATAGCGATTATCCACAGCGAGAAGATCGTCTATATAGCGTTTGGTGAATGAGAAGGAACGGGCTTTGAATGGATCGGTTTTTCAAAGCGCCTGCATATAGTCATATTAATAAGAGAACAGATACAGGTCAGCCAACAGGGGTGCACAATTAGTACCCATTGGAATACCTATATGCTGCTGATATATTGTGTTCCGAAATTTCACATAGATATTTTTAATGAGAAATTCAAGCAACTCTATAAACGAAGAAACATCAAATGAATGATATCTCTTGTATGTAGTCGAGCTAAAGAATGCTTTATGGCTTCCGACATTAATATATCTACGATCAGTTTTCTTGAACACAGATACTATTAATGAACTTATACGGTCAATAAGGTCATGTTGAAGGATTGTAGTATAGAGAGTCGAGAAATCCCATGCGGACATTTTCGTAAAACATTTTGAGTTTTTCAATATCCACATACATTAAACGCCAGAGTTCTTAGAAATAGTGGCGCAATACCTTTCCCAAAATGCTTTCACCTCCTGGAGGGCCCTCGTCAATAGGGTTGAAAGAAGCTTGGTGGTGCAGCTTCTAGAACCAGCTATGAATCTAGCTTTGTATGGTGATTTATGCATTTTAGGAGTCCAGTATACTTTTGGTATGTCGTTATGATTGGTTGGAAGACAAATACCTCTTTCCCTGAGAAACTTTTTGTGATTGTTAAATAAATCTTCCATAGTAAATGCAGTTTGGAAGTAAGTAGACGTATTTGATGAAGATATGTATACACTCAATTCTTTAACCAGCACCTGGTAATAGTAATATTTACATATGAATATTATATTATCCGGAGCCTTGTCTGCTGGGACTATGACGAATTTACTCTGGAGATTTGCTAGAACTTCTTCCGAATTGAGGTTTCTCAGTACTTGTTTTGCTTGGGGAAGAGTACTTCTGTCAATATGGCGGATTGTTTCAACGACCTTGCTCTTAGTGAGGTCCAGCCAATCAGCGAGTACTGTAGGTTCAACTTTTTCTCGCTTAGACCAATCAATAACGTACTGTTCCAGTGCAGACAGGACTATCTTCTGGTCGGCCTTCAGATTTATTCTTCTTGGCTCTCTATATTTAGGTCCTTTCATCAGGAGTAATTTTAGATCCTTATCACTGACCACATCAAAGTCACCAGTCACAATATGTTTGCATGGTGTATAGATAAAGTTCGACGATTCGCAATCACAACTATAGCCTTCTGACGTTTATAAGTTCCAGTCAAACTCCTTGACAGCATTGGAGTAATTGAATATTTTGGTGGCTATAGATTTAGTATAATTATATGAAATGCAAGGAGGTTCTGTGAACTTAAAATAGTTTGGTACAGCGTAAATTAATGATGTCCAGTCCTTTATCTAAGTAGTTGACTTTCAAGAAAAACCGATCTTGAGATGTTTCGATTATGTTCACTGGACGATACAAGGACATAGGAGTGGAAATTAAGCTCGCTATCGGTTTTATCAGAGACACGCGTACATCGTCAATACCAGACGATCCATTTTTAACCCTATCTGGCCTGGGCTTTTTGGGACCTGTCCAGGCCTGGGGGGGGGCCGAAATGGCCCCCCCTAATTATTTTTCTTACCCCTTGAGCTAGGGGGCTGAAACTTATTACACTATACCCTTGGGTCTAGCTCTACCAGAAAATGTAAAAAACTCCAAGATGGCCGCTTTGATGACGTCACAGTGACGCCATTTTGAAAAACGGCATTTTTTGGTCGATTTTTTTGTCAGATTTTCCGAATTTTTTATTTTTGCAATTTCTCCACGAAAACTGCATGAAAAATTAGCAAATATTAATGTGATATGAAATAAAATAGTTTTTGCCCACTTTTCATTGCGGAAAAGCAGAAATTTTGAAGAAATATGACAAAAAATCACTTTTCTGGTACACCACGTGGCCGCCATCTTGAATTTACCCATGATCCTCTGCTCGGGGGGTTAAGAAAATAGGCTCAAAATGACCCCAATAAGACAAATGATAAAGTCACGGAGTTTCAGCTCTCCATTTTTTGCCGTTCCGGAGATAGTGCAGAAAGTTTGGTAGGGGGGGCCATAATGGCCCCCCCCAGGCCAGGTAGGGTTAAGTACAGATACAATAAACGATGTATATCACTCACGACAAAACAGACGATTGTCTGATTTGTTTGGGCAACACTGGTGTTGGTCTTCGACCTATTGACCTTTTTTGTAAAACAGTTCAGATACTAAATAAAAGAAGTTGGAAAGAAGGGGATAATGGGAACGAGCATTACAAAGGGTTCTACCAACTATATCTGATTTAGCCTAAAGATCACTTCCAGATTCACTATTCGTAGAAAAAAACCCAGGCCAACTAACGTCAAGAGAATGCGCTGGGTCAGTGCACCTCTTCATCAACAGTTATTATGAATGAGGTTATTCGACTAGGGGAGGAATTCCATTGAATTTGACAGAGAAATTTTTGAACTTGTATTTCAATACTTCTTCGAAAGGGGGGGGTGGCGGGGTGGATCAATGCTGGTGAAATAACTCTTATAACAGTTTCTACATTTTTCTTCATAGCTGCGTTGAATCTAGCGAGGTTATGCATGATTTATTGCTGAAGTTTAGTGAATGCTACATGTAGGTTGTGTATATGCAATGACATGAAAACTATATCACTCTGATCTGTGCCTACATTTATTACTATGACGGTTGTTTATTCTTGCCACCAGCCACATTGTGATAATAACAATAAAAATGAACCATTCCATATCAGTTGAACATCAATTCCAGAAAGTTTCAACTAACTCCGTAGTTTCAATTGATATAGGCGGGATCATTGTTCGTCGCAGTTATAGCTTGTAGTGGATTATAGCATGATGAGCTGATATAGTATACGTAGTTCGTGGCTTGAGTCCAGATTTTCACATTATTGTGACAGACTGGAATAAAGCACAACATTTGGCACACGTGTCGTCAGAGGCACCTAGAACAATGTCAGAAGGGAGCCCCCGATTTCCACGCCCAGGAGGCAATATGCTGCCCATTAGGTGCCCGGGGTCATTTTGGCAATTTTTACCCCAATGATTTTTAAAACATCCTATATAGTCCGGTAGCCAAATCACAAAAAGGGTCTAAATAAGGTTTTCGTAGCACCCCCCGCGTAGATTTAGTTTGACCGCTGTTTATGAACGAGTATCATCTGCTGGTCAGTTCTAGACCTGATGTAGGCATCTACGGTGGTGCCTAAGGTCACAGCATGCATTTCTTCACCGCTGTCTGAACAAGACAAATTTAACTCTAAGATGGGGGTAGGGGTATTTATGAACGTATATCTTTTTTATTCTTGCATTAAACTTTCTGTAACTTCCCATACCTGACCTCTGAATAATATTCTATTAGATAACGTAATTTAAGTTACGCCTTTTACGTTTTTTACGTCATGATGACGTCATAACTTTGTGATAGATAATCCTCTTTTCGTTAATTCTAGACCTGGTGTAACCATCTAATATGCACTTCATGGATGCAACATAACCATGTTTAACGGCACCAGAGCATGAGAAACATGAAGCCGAAATAGGGGTAGGGGTGATTACGTTCTAATATTTTATTTCTCCCCTACCCTAACGCAATGAAATTTAACACATATTGAGTCGGTGTACGGATCCTTCAGATAAAGCAATCCGATTCCGACCATCTTCAATATTGGTGTCACTATGTCGTTATTATCACCATGGAAGTATTTTTTACTGGACCTTTTGTTGTAATTTTCCAACGTATTGTTACCCTGTTAGCTTTTTCTTGATGTGTGTATTCAAGACCACGAATGCATGGATTACTTGGAACGGGGTGTTGACGTCTACGGTAATGAGTAAGGTCGCATGATACCTTGTCCCAATGCTCTCTGACTAACACAAAAACAAAAAAAAGGAATGGGGGTAGGGGTGATTATGCTTCGATTTCTTCTTCTCACTTGGGTCTAGAGAGCTCAAGCTTTTAACACTTTGTGATTGGATACTAGTTGAGCAAAACGAGGAATCAAACTTCCAATACTTCTGGAATGAAGTCTCCGTAATGTCTGTTTTGAGCTTTCGTGTATATTCTTTATAGCATAGTCAGTGTTACAGGGCTATATATCGTCGCTCTGAAATATTTGTATCTAATACCGCCCAATTCAGTGTTAGGGGCCGTATGGTCATGTCATTCAATATATCCACATGAACAGGCACAATAACAGCGGGGTTGAGATAAAAGTCATCACAGGGGTCACTTTTGGTTCTTCTTGTCAGTACGCCGGCTTCGTTTCTCACCACCGTGTTAATGTTACGTTTAATTATGGTATGTGTTTAATATGTTTCACACATGTTAAACTCTGCTCGACTTAGGTTAAGGACTATTTTCCAAGAACGGCTTTACATGAAGTTGCCGCTTGCATTTATTAATCTAGCTTGTGATCAATTATTAACCAAGAACGGGTCTATATAAAGTTGCCGCTTGCATTTGTTAACTCCATCCAGTATAATGTCGAAATTATGGACATACAGAAAGAAGATGGATTCAACTTTTCTAGTATCACCAATGTTTCGATATCTAATCAGAGAAAACAAGTTAATTTGCTAGATGAGATGAATGAATGTTATATGAAATGAAAGGAATGCATTCAGGTCAGAAAGTATTGAGAGAAGACGAAAGGCAGATCTCATCAAACTATTTTCAAATATGATGCATGAAATGAGACAAAATGCATTGAAGCAACAGAAACCCGTGCCCACCCAACGTGTATAATCCAAAGACCTAATTCGTATAACATCCACGGCAAAGAAAAATGTGGAGGGTCGAAATTGAAAATGTGTACCTCAGTTCATATAAATTAATTCGATAAATATATCTCATTCGAAAATGGATACTTGTCAGTTTCTTTGGCTCCATTCTTGAAGCTAGATATACATTATGGGAACGTTCTATTACACTGTGATGCTTAAATGATATTGACAAACAAAAACAAACATTCCAATGCCTTCCTTTTTTATAAAAGGTAATTGGAGAAAAATACGAAACGAAAGATCCATTACATATAAATTTGTCAATACAATAGTTATATCACTAGCAAGTGTCAAATTCGATATCAAGATTCAATAATTAGCCGCAGTCCATAAAGAATTTCCGCTTCAATAATCGCAATAATACGACCTATTTCGTATGAAAGTTAGCCTCAATTCCAATGTGTATGAAATAAATACAAGAAAAACAGTTTTCAATGATGTTAGCAAGACATAATGAGGAGCTATACATAAACTCCGAAATCACTGATCATTATTCCAAGTCGTGTCCAGAGTATCAATCACGCTCTGAATGCGATGTTCATTTGAACACTATGTGAAAACACATGATATCCAAATAACCCCCAATCTTAATAAATTAATATCCTATCAATGCTCCCCAGTCGTACATGTCGCTATATAGAATATTCAGTATTACAATTGAATTTGGTGTTCTGTGCGCCCTTACCGTGAATATTTAATAGAATTATGACATCATGGTCGCATCTGGACTAGTCCACTTGCAGTCGGGGAGGGGAGATAGGGTCAAAGTGTCCGTTTACCCTAATGTTTACACCAAAGACCAGTCAATATATCTACCACGTATTATGGTGCCACAATGTCGGGACCACGGAAATATGAAAAGACACCCCGCCAGCGCGGCGTATAATTCGACTGAGCCAATCAAAAAAATTGTTTCGATACCTCACATTCAGACCTCAGACCCGAGAATACGGTGGACTTAGCCTTAGTAACTCAACCGCGCTGTTATTGCAGCTGTTCGTGTGAAAAATATGAAGTATTCATACGGCCCCTAGCACCGGTTTAAGCAAATAACTCGTTTGATGTTAATGGATGAGCATCGAGGACGTCTGATGGCATAAATGTCTCAGCATGGGGTAAACATGGTAAATGCAAGAATACCTTGAACAACTAACCTGTAATGCCCGAAGTCGTACGGCTTAAATTTCCCACCAAAATAATAAACCTACACAATAGATTTGTCGAATGACAAATAGAACGACTCTAGATTTGTATCTAATACCGCTTATGCCGGTGCTAGGGGCCGTGTGATCATATCATCCAAGTTGCCGCATGAACAGGTACAATAAAAGCGTACCTGAGATACAACACATATCACGAATCGTTAAATTCTTGGTATGTGCTTTAGAATAGGTTAACCGGAAGACTATACTGTGAAGTCATGTGGCTCTGACACTATGTCGGCATCTCTTCCCACTTCCCTTATATGTGTTGTTATGTACAGGGGGCCGGCCTCGGAGACTAACAGTCCACCAGCAGATAGCTACCATATACAGGTAATACATTGGAGCGATATGCAGAAAGGTGGGGAAAATTGACGACGTCTGGCAACTAAAAGGCCACCATATGACTCGGCTTCCCTCGGCACCTCACATTCAGATCCAAGAATGAGGTGGATTCTCGAACGTAGCCTAAGTATCTCGGCCGCGCTTTTATTGCAGATATCCATGTGGAGACTATGAAGTATCCTCACGGCCTTATACCATCTTAGTTTACCGAGATATCAGACCATCCCAACACGGTCGCCATTTCGATTCTACCCATATTTCATTGCAAACAAGATTGAGCAAACAGACAATCTCCAGCAATGAAATCGTTTCTTATTCATTGCAATTAATGTTTCCTCTCAATCCCTTGCTGTGATTGTATTAAAGTTACGTATACCCATGCAAAATTCCTAAAAATCCAAATTTTCACAATTTAACCTTGAGTGGACAAAAGACATGAGGAATTCCAACTAACCCAGATTTTTGTGAGACATTCTCAATCAGATTTTGTTTTTCTGTCTTATTTCAGGCCAGATTATTAGTTTGTCACCCACAAAATCATATTAATTTACTTCTCTACGACACTTGGTTCAAATGAAACCTTTTGAAACACTATCAAGATATATAAGCGTAA
Organism: Hanleya hanleyi; assembly: GCA_036873755.1. Classification (NCBI taxonomy): domain Eukaryota; kingdom Metazoa; phylum Mollusca; class Polyplacophora; order Lepidopleurida; family Hanleyidae; genus Hanleya; species Hanleya hanleyi. Next base: position 26,455 of record JAVTVY010022239.1, read on the forward strand.
CATTTTATAGAAATAAAGAAAGAAAAAACAGAACAATGCGCGATAATCAGACACAAATAATGGGAAAATACAATTTCTATATTCATGACGTCATAGCAAAGAAACTAAAGAAGTTACAGGAAGGTCTGATTACTCTATCTTTCAGGCCGATATCCAAAAGCAATGTGTGGAGCATTTCAGTGTGATAAACCGCGAACAAAAGAAAATATGGAAGGGTAATCTCCCCTACACCCATTTGGATTTAATGATGTCATGACCGGATAACATCTATATGAATCCATGCTGAGATCAAACGAGACTTAGTAGAAAGAGGTATCTGGTCTAGAATTAAACGGGAGACATATATCTTTCAAGATGATATGTCAAATATCATCAAGAATGGATTACTGCGGAAGAAACAGAGAAAATCGGAGAAAATATTTCCCAAAACTCATGAGACAAAGGCTTCTCGAGCTTATGACGTCACTATGACGTGGCTACATTAGCTAGAGGAATTTGGACTGTTTTATCTGAAAGGTCATTATTTGGAGGTAAATTTGTGTAAGTTTCAGATCGCGAAGCGCAGGGGCAATAAAAATATGAAAGCTGAATTACCCCTACTCTCATACCGGTTTTAAATTTTTCGAAACCAGTCAGCATCAAACAATTGCATGTAGCAACCTTAGGCACCACCGTAGATATCTGCATCAGGTATTTAATTGACCGGGAGATGTTGATCTTCATGAAAAAGAAGCCAAATAAAATCTACGCGGGGGGTGCTACAGAACGACATGTTCTCGCGTGTGGCTACCGGACTAATATTCGCTATCCTCTAGGGTAGGAGTCTGGAAATTTCCACACTGATAGTGTTGGCAAAGGTCTAGCGAGAAATGCAAAATGGCCGCCATAATGACGTCACAGCTACGTCAGAACCAAAAAGGCTCAGTTTTTGACGAAGTATACGGTAAATATTAGAAAATAATCCGATATAACGGACCTAGATGGCAGCCCCTGCCTGATCATTGCCAAAAAGGGTCAATTTGAACCAGATCCTTTCTTGTGCAATAAATGTGTTGGAGCTAGCATACAAGCAGCCAATGACTGGACAGTTCATAGCTACAAAGTGAAATGTGTCATTCTAATATAGTGTTTCACTTCCATCTACTCATTTTTGAATACTTTATTCGGGATTCCTGCTGCCGAAGATGACGTAGCGGCGCCATTGCGAAAACTATGACAGATAGAAAGAGGGTCATTGTCGATTAAAGAGATTCTGTGTTTTACATGAGCTGAAAAATAAGCAGCTGTAGCGGGTGCGTCTTCTGGAAATTGGAAAAGAGGACCCGTCCACGGATGTGAAATATGTAACCGAAAATAAGCACGAATTGTTCGAACTGGACAATATCTAATATTAACAGAATACGATGAGTTGAGTTGGTTTATGGTTGGTTGTTTTTGAAGTTACGGATAGTGTTGATCATGCCCTGTAATCAGATTGATCGAAAAAAGAGACCTCGTCGTATTGAAGAACATTGCTATTGCTCCCTTGTTTTGAGCGAACTGACGTGTAAGAATGCATGAAATGCCACCAAGAACATGGCTCGTAAAAGAATGTTATGGATACAATGTGGGGTATAGCGTCAAATATCTTATGGAGAATATACTTAGTTATGGGCAGCCTGTATCCGGCTTAGTATAGTTGGGGTAAACATTGGCAACAATTATCCGGCTGACCCTGTAATTTTGACATGCCAGTAAGCAGCTTTTTGACAAGGAATAACTGAACAGGATCGTTTACTGCACCCACATGATGCATATAACTGATAGCCGAAACCAACGTATGAGCTGTGAAGGATGCATATACTTGTGGAAATGCAAGAATGCTATGAAGGAAACCAACTGTGTCGATGAGACGGGGAATATCTTAGTGGTACACTGACAAGTGTTATTGAGGAGATCTTTATATACTTTTCGTGTGGGCACTTGTATACTTTCAAGGAAGATTCAGCAAGGGACGCCGTCAGAAGTACTCTAGCTGTTTGCTTCAAAGAGTCAGCAACAGACAGGTTATTGAGTGCGGCGAGCGCTGGGCCAAGGGGCTAGACACAGCGCTTCTTGAAATTGTAAGAGCTTCTCGGGAAAAACGTTAGAGTGCTCCGAAACATGTTTTGATCTGAACAGAATGTTATGTCGACGATAGGCAACTTCTCACTGACGCACTAACTTCACCAGCAATGAGAGATTGGAGTTTGATTATTTCAACCACGACCATATTATCACAAAGAGAGAGAATGATACGATTTGCAAGTATGTGGCTCCAAATTTCCAAGGCAAGCACGATGGGGACATCTCCTTGGAGGTGATATGTAAGTGGACAAGAGGTTTTGGTCATTCATGAGATATTGACCCCAAAACGGCCGTCAAACCCAAGGTACCAGCAGCGTCAGAAAACAGTTTGATCTGGTTTGATCACATCAATGGATACCCAATATGGTGCTTAAGAAAAGTAATTTTCCATTGAAAGACTCCAGGAATACAGGCCAGGTACAATATAGGCCCTAGATTTATTCATGCGAATGTGATGGTGAACTTTTTTTTAAGTTTATCAGGCAGCGAAGAAATGCCCTGCCGGCCATCCCATTTTTACAGGCAGATTTGAGAAAGAGAAAGATAGAGAATTAAGGTTTAACGTCGCATTCAGCAATAATTCAGCTATATAGCTAACTTGACCGAGCCAATGATAGACTGCAGTTCTACAAGGGTTACCTTTTCGCAAATCGGGAATTCACCCAGCATGCTTTTCAGTTTATGAATATTTGTCTTCTAGAAATTAATCCCATTCATAGTAGTTGATGGGTACTACGTATTCGTTTGATGGAATGCTCAAATACTCACACAAGTAAATGACAATGTTAAGGATTATAGAACAGTGGATAGTACCGTTTGAACCGAAGAACATGAAGTCGTTTAGTATGTAGGTCAAGTCTGACATGTCGAATTTTGTAGCCATAACCGATTGCAGAGAACGACCTAAGCTCTCAAATATTTTAAAGACGTAGGGCATCCCATCGAGAGGCAACGGCCATAAAAAATACTTTTCAGTCATGTGGTGACAGCCAGATTGAACGGTAGGGCAAGCCGGAATGCCCCGAGAGAACTACCGTCGTTTCGTCGTTATGTGAATCACACAGGTACCAGCGGGTCTCAAACCCGTGCCGATTCAGAGCTGTGGGGTTAGCGATCACCAGCGATGCGCCTTAGACTACTGGGCCACTGAGGGTCCCCAAAAGTATTAGGTTACTTTTTGGGGACTAAGCCTAATGGAGAGCAAACCATATTGTCACACGAAGGATTTGAGAGCGGACCAGCAAACCTACCTTCCGATAACTTTGTCTAATTTACCTTCTACGATAGCATGGTTTTGCATAGCAAATAAATGATTACGTGGGACAGCGAAAGCATAGTTCCAAGAGTGTCCATCTCGAAAACGTTTGTGAAACTTGAAACAATTAAATCTACCTCAGAGTAGTTATTTAGCACTGTTTTTAGCCTGATACGGTTTAACGGTACTAACCCGCGGCTAGGGGCCGTATGAACCCATGTACTTCAAGATCCTCATGGTGCTCATATGAACAGTTGCAATCAAATCGTGACCGAGATACATCATTCTCTAGATGACGAATTCACAAGGAATATTATGGATTAAGAATACTGATCAGCGATACGGATTTGATATTTTTGGAACATCATGATGTCTTGCCAACCTCATTGAAAACTGTTGACCGCTTCTCTCTTGCAGGATATCTAGCCTATATTTATGTAAACTATCATTGACTTTTTGAGTTTTGTGCTAATACTGTTATATTGAATATGGAATAGGTCTTTGGATTATGGACGCGGATATTCTTTAATGGGCAACGGCTGAATTATGAATGACGGACCAGCCGCTTGTAATTGGAAGAGTACCTCCCTTTACCACTCGATTCACACATGCTAATTTACATGTAAGGAGCAGGGAAGAATCCAGCTGGCAGCATTTGATGTAGTTCACAACCGTTGCATGTACAATGACCTGAAGTTTAATTCTTCGAAAAAAATGGTGTTTAGTACCGCTAATCAGCATTATGAGGCGCTGATGGCCATATTGGATATCTATAGAAAAGAAAATAACCGATAACCTTTATGCGTGCTTGATCGAATCAATCATAACTGAGCTACATGTACAGAACACTCTCGATGAAGCCTTTATAAATATATATAATGTATATTAGCAGGTATACAAACACACATACATGTGTATGGCAATAATACCATTATTGGTGACGCTCTGGCGGCCATATTGGATCTTCATCAGGCAATAAAGCTTCCAATCTTGTTGAATCATTCATGCTCGTAGAAAAATAATCTGGTGTGAAAAAGCGATTTAAGGTAAGTCGCCATCATGAGGTTATTATGGCGCCATATTGGATTTATGCAAATTAAAGGCTGTTCACCTCCTGTAGAAATGGGCACCCTTCTGAGATCAATCTTTGTGCCCAAATGAGCCTCCGTGCAAAATATGCTGCTTTATTCCAGTAGGTCACGATCACCATCTTAAGCCACCGGATAAACGTTCTCTACCGTTGGTGGGTCTAATAAACGACGCACTAAAAAATCTATTCTGTTTGCAGCATAGGCCGAGCTTATTCTACGGGATATATAACCCATACAAACGATAATCAGCCAAGTCAAAATTACCCCATACCCTTTCCAGCGCTGACAATATTTCAGTTGTATTGTCTAAATGTTGGAAATAATTGGGAGGACGGAAATTTTTAATCTTCACTGCCGAAGTATTTTTAACGTGTGTTAAACTTGAGTGGATGATGGGACTTATATTTGCACTGGACAACAGACTTGTGTGCAATGCCGATTGGTGGTAACGACGAGTAATGGAAGTTAAAACTGACCAAACATTCTATAACACATATATAGTCATGACATTTCTGCGGCACTGATGTGTTTCAATCTGCCTTTGGTCAAAGAAGACACAATAACGACACAGTCCGAAAAAAACGGCTTGCTAATGAATATTCGTGAGCGTCACCAGTAGTATAGAAAACCCTTTTACAGTTAAGTTGACCTCATTAATTGTTCCCCCGGGTAAAATGTTAGGTGGAACTTTGTCACGTGACGATCATGTGATCGATGGAGGGAAACTACCTCCAACACAGAATAGTTCCAATCTAGGGGGAGGTAACTCTGGGTCAATATAGTTCCTGCAACCTTTGACCTTGTATTTTTCCGCGGTGATGCGGTCTGGTGGTGATGCGGTCACGGAAAAAAGCTTCCGCGGAGAAGAAGTAGTCCCCAGACTTCAAATACGCTGCATGGTCCGATTGGGTCGAGCGAGGTATCAAAGTGAAGCATTCGTGAAGGAGCATCCAGTCATGGGTGGGTCCATGTAAAATTAGGATTTTTTTCCCGAAACTATAAAAAGCGAAACACGGACTTCACCCCTAAAATAGGGGAAAACTCCTATCAACTCTAGCCAAAAGGGCTAATATCGATCCCGGGCTTATCGAGGCCTGCCTATCAAGTCAATGGGTTGGGTGCATGTAAAATTAGGATTTTTTTCCGAAAATATAAAAAGCGGAACACGGATTTTACCCCTAAAATAGAGGAACCCCTATCATCTCTAGCCAAAAGGGCTAATATCGGTCCCCGGGCTTATTGGGAACTGCCTATCAAGTCAATGGCGTGGGTACATGTAAAATTAGGAGTTTTCCCCGAAAATATAAAAGGCGGAACACGGACCTTACCCCTAAAATAGGGGAAAACTCCTATCAACTCTAGCCAAAAGGGCTAATATCGGTCCCGGGCTTATCGGGGCCTGCCTATCAAGTCAATAGAGTGGGTGCATGTAAAATTAGGATTTTTTTCCGAAAATATAAAAAGCGGAACTCGGATTTTACCCCTACAATAGGGGTCTGTATTATACAATATAAGGAAAAATGCCAGTATGGGGTATGGGGATGGTCATTTTTTTTTTTCGTGGGCTTTACTATGGGTTGTGGGGTCTCGTTTTTCTCGTCTCACCAAGAAAAACACAATGGGAGGGGTCACGGAGCGAATCGGCGAAATTTTTGGAAAAAGTCACCGAGGTCTGTATATAGCCCCATGTAGTCCTATACTGGCTATATGGGGGTATAGGTCCAACCTGGAAAATTCACATACGTTCATTGTGATATGGGTTGTTTGGTCTTGTTTTTCACGTCTCGTCATTTAGAACACGATGAGAAGGGTCCCGGAGCGCAACGGTGAAATTTTTGGAAAAGTACCATATAGCTCATATAGTCCCATAGGCTGGCTATGGGAGGGATAGGTTCAACCTGGGAAATTCACATACGTTCATTGTGATATGGGTTGTTTGGTCTTGTTTTTCACGTCTCGTCATTTAGAACACGATGGGAAGGGTGCCGGAGCGACACGGTGAAATTTTTGGAAAAATACCATATAGCCCATATAGCTCCATACTGGCTATGGGGGTATAGGTCCAACCTGGGAAATTCACACACGTTCATTGTGATATGGGTTTTGGGGTCTTGTTTTTCTCGTCTCGTCATTTAGAACACGATGGGAAGGGTCCCCGAGCGCAACGGTGAACTTTTTGGGAAAAGTCACTGGGGTCAGTATATAGCCCCATATAGTCCTATACTGGCTATATAATAATAATAATAATAATAAATCCTTTATTTTGCAAGGGTTGTACACAATTAGCGCCAGGGGAGCTAGTTTACATTGTGGCCCGTCAAGCGTATGTACAGCATTAGTAAATATGGTTAAATGAAATATGAAATATGATAAATATATAATATAAAACTAGTAACATGTATTTGTATGTAACACAATATAATAATAAAGAATATAGTAATAAACTAACTTGGTTATATAAAAAAAAATAATAATAATTGTAAAAAAATGATAATAAATAGTTATATATTAGAAAAAATATATAAAAATTAGAAAAAAATATATATAAAATATAAAAAATATAATAAAAAAGAAGAAGAAGAAGAAAATTATTAACTAAAGCTAGCGATTTGAATTAATTTTTTTTCTTCAAAATCTGCTTTTAAAAGAGATAAGACTATTGGCACATTTCACAGATTCTGGAAGTAGAAAAGAATAAATACAAATAAATAAATAATAATAAAAAATATAATAATAATAATACATTAAAAAAATATCAATAAATAAATGATAAAATAAAAAAAAAAACATATATATATATATATATAAAACAAAAAAAAATATAACAAAAAAAATATAACAAAAAAAATAATAATAATAAAATAAAAGATGAAAATTATTAACTAAAGCTAGCGATTTGAATTAAAACAGTTTTTCAAATATCTGCTTTTAAAAGAGTTAAGACTATTGGCACATTTCACAGATTCTGGAAGAGTGTTCCATAAAACGGAAGCGGAATATACAAAACTTCGTTTGAAAGTCTCAGTTCTTGCCTTTCGTACATAAAGATCGTTTTTTTCTGCCGATCTTGTACAGCGTTGATGGACATCCGTTACTCTAATAAAATTATTCAAATACTCTGGAGCCAAGCCATTTAAAATTTTGAAAGATAAAACAGCTCTTTTAAAAGCAATTCGATCGGATATTGGCATCCAATTTAGAGTTCTAAAAAGTTGAAAAGACGGAGTTAAAATATCCTTTATGCTTAAAATTACTCTAGCAGCTCTTTTCTGCAGTCTACAAAGTTTGTTGAGATACTCTTTATTATTGGTATTTCCCCAAACAGTACAACAATATTCGAAATGGGGAAAAAAACAATAACATTGTAAACCTTGAGTGCAGTACTTCGTGACATACAATAGCGAAGATGTTTTAAAATACCTATTTTCCGTGCAATCTTCGTACATAGGTAAATAACATGTTGTTTCCATGATAGCGTCTGATCAATGATAATGCCTAATAATTTTATTTCAGTTACAGTTTCTATTGCAATGTTATTAGCATAAATACAAAGATTACCAGCTCTACAAAGCTTTTGTGCGCTTCCAATTAACATACTTTTCGTCTTAAGTTCGTTAAGAGTGAGCTTATTTACTAATAACCAGTTACTAACATGTATTGTATCAGTGCTTAATTTTTCTTCTATTTCTTTGACATTTATACCAGAACATGACTGCGAACTGTCTTCAGCATACATATCGATATCTGTACATGTTAAGCATTCAGGAAAGTCGTTGATATATATTATAAATAGCAATGGTCCTAAGATTGTCCCTTGAGGTACACCTATATCAATACTTTCAGAGTTAGACATGGCGCCTTTCCAACTAACTAACTGCTTTCGACCTCTTAAGTAAGAACTAAACCAAGAGAGTGTAGCGTCCTGTATTCCATAGAAAGACAATTTATGTAGCAAAACATCGTAGTTGACTGTGTCGAATGCTTTACATAGATCTAAGAAGATAACTCCAGTCAGTAAACCCTTGTCTATATTCTCCAACCACCGGTCAATCATACTTGTTAAGGCAGTTTCACATGAGTGTTGTGGTCGGAACCCTGACTGTTTATTGGACAAACAACTGTGTTGCTCTAAATAATTATACAAATGTGTATGAACATGTCTTTCAACTATTTTACTCACAGATGGTAAGATAGACACAGGTCTGTAGTTTGAGACATTGGAAGAAAAACTGGGTTATTGCACCAGGCTGACTTAATTGGCTGATGTAGGATATTTCACCATCAGTGGGCAATTGACCTGAATTTGAAGCCTGATGTGGTCTGTGATGAAATGTTTGGATGTGAAATAGGATACACGTTAAATGCCACAGTTTATATATATATCTATAACAATATACTGAATTGTGTGTATTTGGGATGGCACGTTGGTGATAGCAGTGTAGATAAATGCACTAACAAATGATGGAAAATTAGCATTTCCTATTTCATAAAAACAATTACGGATGGCATATCCCACCAGATTTTCTACTGTGTTATATATACAGTGAAACATACAGCCAAGGGTTCCCGATGGGCATGATAGTGCACTAGCTGAGCCATCAATAAATAATTAAAAAAATAATTATAAATCAGCTCAGAACTTGCTGGTAACAATGCCCCAATGCACGTTCATGCCAAAAATCAAGGTTCTAATGTCAACGGTTCTCCTTATTTTGCCGACGAAAGGATTCGGATGGACTGACTGACTGACTGACTGACTGACTGCCTCACTGACTCACTCATTACCGGACAATTTGCGATCTGTAGCCTACTTCGTAGGAATATTATTCAAATAATTGTCATACAACTTCAAGAATGTATACATTGAAACAAATTGTTGCGCTGTAATGCGGTGCATCGCACCAAATTTTTCATATACCTGCACGTTTATACATATATTCCAGATCTACGTTTTTGGACCATGTATTTTTGTTATTGTTTGATAAATTTAGGCCACCCCTGTTCTCAAAACTGTACATATTGTAACCTCTTATGTCACAACGTAACCAGGGTGTAATAAAGTTGAAGATGGAGCTGTAAACAATATCGTGGGTTTGCTCTTCATTCTCTTCAATATTGGTGCGAATCGATGAGACTAGTATGGTTACCATGGTTACTGAACCAGAGCCATCACAGAATCAAAGAGGTACGTACTAGCTTACCTATGTTCTCTTGTGCTCTTCAGTTCTCGTTATGGGCGTATAAAGCAGTACATGTACCGCCCTTGTATATGAATCACATAAATGGCTTTGACCTCATTCTTGACAAAAGCTCATCAATGCGATGGAAAACTGACGAGGGTTTTCCATGTGAATTTGCAGATGTGTCAATATTCTCAAACTAGTTTATCTATTTATATCATTAAAGCCGTTGTGTCTGTCTGCCTATATTTAAATAATTCGATAACTACACGGTATACTGATAAAATAATAGAAAGGAATTGACCAGGAGAGTGATATAGATCTAGTTTGGATCAGATCCAGGGGCTAGGGGATGAATACGCCCATCATTTATTTCCCTACGTTATCAGTATATAATCGACATGCGCAATAGGCCACATAAGATGAGTGCAGATCCTGGTGGTATACATGTATTCAGAAGCTGTATTTGGCAAGACTTTGGTGTAAGACCTCCCATTGAAAAGGTAATATAACCCTGGACAAAAGGCTGACAGTGGCAGATCATTTGTCAATTATATTTCGTGAGTCTTACACCAAATCCTTGCCCTGTATTTAGTACGCCAAATTTAGTAGAAATTCATCGACCAAAATGTGTTGTCCCGTAACTTGATAACAGCGCAGTGTTGAGATACAACTTCTACGCCATTGTACAGGAGAATGACGTTTTACTATTTTGGACTGGGTTCCAGGCACAGGCCCGCAAAACAATAGTTGTGGAGGGTGTGGGCGGTGGTATTATTGTGAAGTGTCGAAATATAGGGTCTCTATATATAACCCCATGCTTTGTATAAATCCACATCAAGGTGTGAAACGCACTTTGGGTGAATCGTGAAATAAAAGGTTTACCGCCAAACAAAATACATCAGCATATTCTACAAGTATCACTTTATATATTCCCGTCGTCAAATTAGTAAATTGGTGCAATTTTTTACAGATGAAGGGCATTCAATAAGGGGTCAATAAGGGGAAACAGAAGTAGTTGGGGGAAAAACAGTCATGTTTATTCGTATGGTAAGTTGGCTAGAGACAACTAGATATAAAAGGGGCGGGTACCCACCAACCACCCGCTCTGATAAGAGGAGCATTAAAGTGGCTCTCAATTATCTGTAAGGAAATGTTCACATATATTGTTGGTTAATGTAAAATGTTAAATGCATAGTACGATAGGCCCAGGTGTATTATACAGAGGCTTGTGATTTACCACACAATATGCTACCAAATTTGAAGTCTCTAGCTGCAATGATTCTGTTTCTAACGCATTAACCTCATTCTATGGGTATTTTCCAGTATGTTGCCATGGAAACAAAAAAAACACCAAAATGTCCCCAATTTCAATAGGCTTGAGCTTTACCACCCATCAATGCTGTATACCAAATTTGAAGTCTCCAGCTGCAACGGTTCGGCTTTTAGAACAGTCACGTCGTAATGTGGATATTTTTCGTTATGTTGCCATGGAAACCACAAAAACCACCAAAATGTCCCCAATTTCAATCGGCTTGTGGTTGACCACCCAACAATGCTGTATACCACATTTGAAGTCTCTAGCTGCAACGGTTCACCTTTTAGAGCGGTCACGTCACCATGTGGATATGTTTCGTTATGTTGCCATGGAAACCACAAAAATCAACTAAATGCGCCCAATTTCAATAGGCTTGTGATTTACCACCCAACAATGCAGTATACCGAATTTGAAGTCTCCAGCTGCAACGGTTCACCTTTTAGAGCGATCACGTCTTTATATGGATATTTTTCGTTATGTTGCGATGGAAACCACAAAAATCAACTAAATGTGCCCAAGCTTTGAAGACTCTGGCTTGGACGGTTCACCTTGTAGAGCAGTCACGTCGTTCATCCAGCCAGCCAGCCGGACAACGTGACGACATGATCCCATCCGGCATATATGCCGATGGGATAAAACCGTAAAATACATAAAATCTAGCTGTTCTACAATGGGAGTAATATTTGAGATGCATATAAAATACTTTAAAGTATATAATAATATGCTGTATTGATGGAATACAGGGGCGCGAAGCAACACCGATTATATACCCGTATTAGAAACCCTTGTCTCCCTTTACTTTTTGACCAAACTGATGCACCTCTTCTATTTTATGGTTGCCAAATTTGGGGGTTTAGTAACCTAAATATTCTTGAAACTGTTCATACAAATTTTTGTTCATACAAATTTTCTAAAATACATACCTTATGTCCGAAAGTCTACTCTGCACTATATGTTCTATGGAAATCTGGGTAGATACCCACTGATTTAACAGTGAGAAAAAGAATGCTGATATTTTGGGCTGACTATACTCTACCTGGCCTGGGGGAGGGGGGCACTTTCCGTCCCCCCTCCTGTTGGTTTTTTGCTCTTATCTCCGGAACGACAGAAAATTGAGAGCTGAAGCTCCATGACTTTTTAGATTATCATATTGGGGTCATTTTGAGCCTACCTGCTTGACGCTCTGAGCAGAGGGTCATGGGTAAATTCAAAATGGGTACCAGAAAAGTGATGTTTTCGTCATATTTCTTCAAAAATTTTGCTTAGGGGGCACATTCCGCTCCCCCCCCCCCTCCCCTTCCATCCTGCGGTACACCACAAATCGCCCAGGCCAGATATGGTTACTCCAAGGGAAACCCTCAAAAATGTCATTTCCAATACATAGACTACTACATAACGCATATGTGTCAGGAAATTTCAAAACCAAGTGGATGCACTGGGGTGTAGTGGCATCTGGTTGAATCAGAGCGTGGGAACATTCGATGGTTCACTCGCCATATACAGCAACTACAGAGTGATCAATATCAACAGATCTGGTCAACTACAGTACATGCATCATCCAAGGGTATAAATTATTTAGCATTCAAATCTGACATCTGTTTAGATAAGTATTTCCTAGTTTCCTAGTTTTAATCTGTCTAATGGGACCTACTCGAATTCCTGTTTATTCCGGATAACTATTACACTAAGTTTTTTTCATCAAGGCCGTTTAAAGTCCAATTTAAACTTAAAAAACTTCCTAAAACTTGTTCAGCTGAGAATTGTTCACACCTGTGTAGATCACTTCACGGCGGGTGTCTGAGTGAAGTGTCACTGTGATAATTAGAAACAAAAATACTGATGTTGGCATGGTTTTGATCACAAGGGGGCAGATTAATGTAAATAAGTAGGACTAAAAGATAATTAGCTTACCATAATACTGCGGAAATGAGTTTTGGAAAGGGAAATTTAACAGACAAAAATATTAGTAGCCAAGCCCACGCTAAGGCAATCTGTTTAATTGTTCCAGTGCCTCGGAAACAAAATTTTTAATCCTAATATTGAAGCACTTCTATTTATAAGTTTGATTTCATTTTTCCACCAAATGTTAGAGGAAATAGTGAATATTTGAATGAAGAAATTAACAAAAAATGACCAATTTTGACCCTCTAAGGGGACAGCTATCCTTAGGCCTTTTCGGCGGCACAAAGACACAAAGTTATTTAAAGCCGGGTTTAATTCTATCCGAGAAGACAAATGAATTCCTCCCGTACTTTGATAATATACCCATATATATAACCCATTCCTGATTTGGGAACCTCCTGATTTGGGAACCACTTTGCGTACAATCGCGAATATCATTGAAGAGCTTCGAATGTATTTCTACAGTTGAAGATTATAATTTGCTGAACTTTTATTCCTTAATGTATCAGAATTGTAAAATATTAAATCGGTGGACGGAGAACCTGACAGTGTAACCTACTCGGTCGCGTTGAGGGCCATTTCATCATCAGTGTATATTACATATGTAACTTTCAGTCACAGTGTTAATTGACAGCGATGAAATGGAGCATTGAATGGTAGGATATTGATACTAAGTTTCTGTTTTAAAAATGCATAACAGAACCGAAAAATGAGTAGTGTGACAAACTTCACCTGAACTGCGAAGTAGGGTAGTCACCTTAGTTGGTCGAATTTTCATCAAAATTGGGTCAGCTCAGAAATTGATGGTAACAGTTCCCAAATGTACGTTCATGCCAAAAATCCAGGTTCTAATGTCAACGGTTCTCCTTATTATCGCGCCCGTAGCTTTAGCTGCGGAAAGTTCGATATAGGTGCCACAATGATGTCCGTCTGTCTGTCTGTCTGTCTGTCTATCTGTCTATCTGTCTGTCTATCTGCAAGACCAAGTAAATGTTAAAGTTTTTGACTTAGAAATTTTTCCCTCAGGACCAAGTAAATGTTCAAGTTTGATCCTAATGCCTGTTCAACCGCCGAACCCTCATATTTCAGATGCTTACATCGGGCTACACATATTGAACCCATCCACTACCCTCGGGGAGCATGTCCCCACCCCTGGGACCCCAGGACCAAGTAAATGTTAAAGTTTTGGACTTAGAAGATTTTCGTGTCCACAGCTTCTCAGTCTCACCTATGTCTCCTAAACTAAGGCCAACCCGACTCCCGGAACTTTCATATATTTGAAATGCTTACATCTGGCTACACTTATTGAACCCATCCACTACCCCCCGGGGAGCATGTCCCCATCCCTGGGGCACCTAACCCCACTTTATATGTCCTAAACTAAGCCTTTCCCCAACCCATACTCTCATATAGTTTGGGACCTCTCAGATTATCCTGTACACTTATTCAACCCATCCACTAATCCGGGACCATGTCCCCACCCCTGGGGCTCCGAGCCCCACCCTATATCTTCTAAACTAATCTTATTTCAGAAGTACAATATCAAAATAACCAACGAGCGAATCCCGCAGTACCGAACCCCTTTTAGTTTATTATTTCGTGTCGTTTCAAATGAAGGACACCATTCTTTCAATTTTGCTATCAAATTCTAGTTTACGCTAAAGCTTTTGTACGAACCATATTTCTGTCCACACATTTAACTTACTATATTAATTAAAACTGAATTTTAATCAGCTTGTGATCTCTCAATATTCTTTTATTTGCATGCAAATGTGAGGGTTTACCACAGTGCTGGTGTCTCATCGCATGCTGGAAATGGTAGCTTTACTCCAACTCTTGCGTTGTTAATAGCTTTGTCAGAAACGGGATTTTTTGTTCACCTAGCTATCATCGCACAAAGTTACACCGATAACGTGCTCCAAATTGCACACCTATTGTTCCTAACTATACATGAACATGTATTCATCAGATCTACGCAATGAGGTGTTTAAGCTTACTTTCAAAAAGAAATGTAATCTTTATTTAAAGTTACACTATAGTTCCTCCTGCAATCCAACCTCAACATCACTGACTTAGAAATCATATTTTTTAATAAATGTATTGTTATTTTGAATGATGTGCATTGCCAATGATGTGCAACCCCAAATGATGTGCCACCCTGATGAGCTCGATCTTTTTGCGGAGATGCATGTTTTACCGGAGAAAGGATTTGGAATTAATCGTAAATCTCTTGGGATATTTGATGGCGAGAAAGATATAGGAAAGTTGGGCTAATGTTAACCCCACCTGGCCTGGGGGGGGGGGGGGGCCTTCCCGCCTCCCCTGTTGTTGTTATGCTCCTATCTCGACAAAACGACAAAAAAGTGAGGGCTGAAACTCCATGACATTTTTAGATTATCATATTGGGGTCATTATGAGCCTATTTGCACGACACCGCGACTAGAGGATCATGGGTAAATTCAGAATGGCGGCCATGTGAGGTACCAGAAAAGTGATGTTGTCGTCATATTTCTTCTAAATTTTTGTATCGTTTTTCCTTCAATCGCGAATTTTCTTTGGTTTTCTCGAAGAAATCCCGATCCTATCGGGAATTCATCGAGAATGTCGAGAAAATAAAATGGAAAAACCCAAATCGTTTTCAAAATTCTCCATTGATTTTCTCGATATCGGTTTTTATTCGTTCTTTTTGGCCCATCGAAAATCAATCGTTTTTTTTCGATCGAGAGAATGTCGAGAAATTTTGATCGAGAAAACGTCGAGAGAATATCGCGATACCATCGTAATTATCAGGCTAACACCTGTTTACGCCGCTGTACGTGATTGCGCTATAACGTATAGGTCAGAATAAAATTGAGCTATTGCCGGCGCTTTAGAATGAAAAACTAACGTATTTTGTCCGTTGTTATTATTAAGAACTAAGCTGTAGATGAATATAGTTAGTATTGGTTAGTGTTAGTTTGCCAACTTATTCAACGTAAGCAGATCAGCTCGGATGAGCTTGAAGTTGAACATCCGACTTCCCCGTACGACCCATAGCAGTATTTACGGTAATACGGTAATTTAAACCACATGTTATCCCTGGAAGTTTATCTTTTATATTTATAGGAAATGATCAGCAATGAAATCATTTTTACGTATGTAAGTTACAACAGGAAGTCGGGTAGAAAGGACAAAGGGAGTTGAGTTTACAGTGGAAGTTCAATTTTGCCGACAATAAATGATTACAATCCGGACTGTTATGATCTTCTGCGAAAGAATAATGCGTCTTCATACACATCATGAGGAATAAACACATACCGTTACATGATATTTAACGACGGAATGATTGGTCTATGGTTCAACGAACAATTTACGGCATTTGGACAAAAATGACCAACGTCATAACTTAACGTGTCTTATAATGTCTTATATGTCTGTATTGTATTGGTTTTAGCCCTGGGGCATAAATGTGCAAATACATCCTATCTATCTAAATGAAAAAAGTCGGAGAAATTGTATGATTGTTCTATTTCTTGAATGAACATATTATTTATATAACAAGAAAGCACCTTCTGTGTTACCGATGAAAAACTATTATATAATCTTTCTTTTCCATGAGTATACAATATGAATTCAGTGTTTAGTGGGCTATATTCCTCGATATTTTCAAATACCGGTATTAAGAAATAAATGCCAGTCTACCTGGGGATGGACAATGTAATTCTCTGAAAGCTCGTAAATGCAGTCAGAATGTACTTGTACAAAATTGTATCCGTCGTCATTCTTTATTCTCCCATAGGCATATACTTACTTGCTAATACATAGAGGGAAGCTGCATGGGTACTGGACTGACAGTTTCCGCTGGCATGTGTTGTTGTTGTTGTCGTCGTCGTCCAAATTTCTCTTTCTTCTTCAATCACAGTTGTCGTTTACGCTATCAATGTAAACTGAATTGCCTGACTGACTCTTTCCTACACAACTACTTCAAGGATTTGACATACAAACACAACTTGGCTGGTTGGGACACAATAATTATAAACTGTACTGTAACGTTCTCGCTATTACTGACGACTTGGCAAAGATTCCCGCGGCTGAACGATGTAGCCTGGTTCCCTAGCTTACTTGTACAGGTAAGCAATGTGATAGTAAGTTAGGGTACCAGGCTAGGCGAAGTCAATAGCGGCACTACTTCCATCGGTTTTTAATCGGTTTTTCGTTCACTGGGAAAATTCTCGAAGGTTTCTCGATTGATTCTCGATATCGTTTTTCATTCGAGAAATTTCTCTCGAATAAAAACCGATCAAACTAACGAAAGAAAACCGACTTCGCGAATCTTCCGAGTTTTCTGAAAAAATTTCTCCATTCGCTCTAACCTTTGAAAATCTCGATATCGAGAAAAAAATACAGATTTCTCGACGAAAAACCGAACGATTTTTGGAGACGGTTCCTAATCTACCATGCAGGTTTTGCAAAGAAAAAAGAAAAATAACAAATACGAAAATTCTGACCGAAAAATCATCCAAAAATGTTCTTTTTGAAAATGACGCCACGTGGCGGCCATCTTGGATTTTGTTCACATTTTCTTGTAAAGCTTGACCCAAAGATATAGTGTGGTAAGTTTCAGCCCTTTAGCCTTAGCGATGGCGAAAATATATAGGGTGGGGGGCACTCCACCCTACCCCCCCCTTTCAGGCTGCGTTACACCTCCAAATCGCCCAGGCCAGATAGTGTTAACGGTATGGGGAGGATATCAGGTTACAGGCATAGTTGTAGCGAGAGATATGCATAGCAATACACGGATTCATCGACGAAGATAACTTGAGGGTCCAAGCGTAATGTTATAGTGGTCCCTTAAGTGAGTCAATTATAATCAGAAGTAGGTCACCTCAGAACTTGCTTGTAACAGTCCCCTGATGCACGTTCATGTCAAAAATCAAGGTTCTAATTTCAACGGTTCTCCTTATTTTGCCGACGAAATGATTCGGATGGACTCTCTTTCTCACTCATTACCGGACAACTTGCAAATGAGAGCCTACTTCGTGGGAATTTGACGTATTTAATATATAAGGGTCTTTTGACTGACACGTTTATTTCATTTTGTGAAAATATTAGTATGGAAATATATTCCAATTTTGTCAAATTTGTCAAGTTATGTCAAATTGATACCTATATGAATAGCATATATCTAGAACTCAGTTAGCAGCCATATTTGAGTATCAATTTTGGGAAAATATGGAAAATTTGGAAAATATGTTGCAACGATATCTAGACGTATGCTGAACTTTACAAAATTCGACACATCTGCCGCCTTGTATTCGATTTACATATATGAACATGGCCTCATTCTTGACAAAAGCTTACAGATGCGGTGAAATACATCTAGATACGCGGCGACATATATCTTGTGCGGACCGGTTCTCTGGGTAGGTGTAACGCCACGCCCAAATGGATTTTTCTGTTTAACCCTACCTGGTCTGTGAGGGGGGGTGGGGGCATTATCCACTTCCTGCACTATCTCCGGAACGGCAAAAACTGGAGAGCTGAAACTCCCTGACTTCATAGTTTATCTTATTGGGGTCATTTTGAGCCTATTTGCATAATCTCCCGAGCAGAGGATGATGGGTAAATTCCAGATGGCTGGCACGTGGGGTACCAGGAAAGTGATGTTTTTATCATATTTCTTCAAAATTTCTGCTTTTCCGCGGTGAAAAGTGAGAAAAAATCTATTTTATTTCATATCACATATATATTTGCTGATTTTTCATGCAGTTTTTGTGGAGAAAATTCGAAAAATCTGATCGAAAAATCGACCAAAAAATGTCGTTTTTGAAAATTACGTCACTGTTACGTCATCAAAAAAATTACGTCATCAAAACGGCCATCTTGGATTTTTTAACATTTTCTGGTAGAGCTTGACCCAAGTGTATAGTGTAATAAGTTTCATAATTAGCGGGGGACATTTCGCCCCCCCCCCCCCCACCAGGCCTGGACAGATCCCAAGTTTTGTCAAAATGAGACCGTTTTGAATAACAAATATATCTAGACCTTCGTTAACAGATATATTTAAGTATTAAGTTCAGAAAAATATTTAGCCACGTTTATATGTAGACGTGCTTCGCTATTATGAGAATCAGATTTGGCCCTGGTATTCGATATTAGATATGAAGTTATACAGAATGCTGAACTTTATAAACTATTATGAACGACTCGCTTCCAATTATATTTCTGTCCTACATTTTAATAATCTAATAAGTGGAATTCACAAACTGATTTAATCTCGAACATGAACTTGCTTTCTGTCGCGCGTTTTCTCACATTTCCTCTTCCCCTTTACGAGAGACGGGTTTTAGGATAGTAGGGCCTACTAACTGAAGACCTATACGGTTCTATTCTTCGTTATGTCCGAATACTTGCTACAGGTATCAATAAGTCAAAGCGATGTGTTAAATTGCGTTCTCGTTAACCTATGTTCATTTGCCTTTTTCGTTCTCAGTTGTAGGTATAATACACGAGACACTTTCACCAAGCTTCGTACGCAAGTTTTTTTGCGTATATTTTGCGTATTCAACTTCGTAAATCAAAATCGACTTTCACTAAACTTCGTACGGTACGAATTCGCGTAAATCTGTGCGTAAATTTACGGCAGCTTCTGAGGTGGTGTACGAAAATTTTCTTGCGTAAATTCAGTTTATTTACACCACGTGACTTTCGGCGATGAACGTACAACCTGCCGTTTTCGATCAAATGCCTTTCAAATTCATTTGTGTCCCCAGTTGACTTTCAAGTTACCGCACTGAGAATCTACAATCCATGTATTTGTGTAGATCTCAGTTTCATTAAAATGTGAACAAACCGTATGTGAAGAATGCATCAAGACTATGTCATAGGTGGCGAAAACTGGCCTCTGGGTCAAGTTTTAGTCGCAAAGAATCAAACTCGCTTCTTTCTTTCGTGTCCCGGTATGCAGATGTATTTCAAATCACTGGTGCGATGATGATTGATTGCGTTATACTCGTCTGTATTTATTATTGCTATCGACTTTCCATAATGGCTTCGAAGTGCCGGTAAAGGGAGGGGGGGGGGGGAAATCGAGGCAAATACAGTAGCAGCTTGCCTGTGAAAGTTCTCCTTGGCTGAACACAGGCACAGTAGACATCAAGAGTTAAATACCAAATACCCTGATTATCAAATCTTAATTTTTGCTCGAATTTCGCAGTGGCAGAGTTTCGCATGACCAGAGATGACACTGTAACATGCATCTTCACGACTATAGGCTGGTTTGGATATTATTATTTAAATATCAGACCTTACAATTTTGCCAAGGCGTGAGTATATCCGCCCGGACGATACGAGCCCCTCAAAAATGCAAATTTCTATGTGTCATTTCATACAATTTTCGCACTTTTGTTTCATATTATATAGCCTACCATCATTATACGTATTTCATCCTTCACAGGCTCCAGGCCATAAATGGGTGATACTTTACAACCAAGGGAAATCTTGAACTTACAGAATCCTTCTTCTGCAAACTCAAGCAATTTTGAACGATCCTTGGTTATTTTAGAAATATTTTCATGAAAATTCCCAGATGAGTGAGATTTTGATATAGCTGCTTGAGAATGCCAAATGTGTGCCAGTTTCACGTCGAATGTGTGAGAATTGACAGGTCTGTTATTATCTATATGGTATGATATAAGTTGGCCAAGGAACCATAAGATACAGAAATAAATCAGACAAATCAACAATATTAGCACCAAATCCAGGTCATCAAAATCACTGACAAGTTGGATTCTTTAATATGAACAAGTCGTTCACATGTACAATCTAAGCCATGGTTTAATAATTGGGACTGTTCATATGGATACCATGAGGGTATAACTATTATATGTTGTTTATTGCGCAATTATTCCAATACAAGAACAGAAGCATCAGGTCTGGAATGGCAGCTGTCAATCCATCAAGAGTGTCCTACTCTGAATATCAAATTCTAGGACAGAATATTTGGATTTAGATATTGTCTCCAGGCTCTGAAATTGTGAACTATTTAGTCTATCCTATTAAGACACTCACCCATGCAAGCTTTGAACATCCCGCCTTCAAGCCGGATTAAATATAATCAACTTCCATGAGACATATTTCACTGTACAGATCTTGTTGAATGACAGCTTGTGAATTTTGAGTTGACGAAATTTGATTGGTCACATGCATCTTCTCACCAGTATGCCAAATGCCGTACGCACGCTCTTGTAGGTTTCAATCATCTTCGGATGTCAGGATTGACTCAACTCAACTGCCATGCCATCGTAAGCCTACGATGGATTCGATATTCAGGCTAAGAGTGTCCTAGTCCATAAATCAAAACACCTTATTGTCATGAAATTGTCAGCACCAAGTGCTAAATACGAAATAAGAGCATAAATGAACAAAATTAAGCTAGGATTTCAATGATGACAGTAAAGCAGTAATTATATTCTTGCCATCAAATCCATATGACTGACAAGTATCACTGTATCGTATTAGTACAATGTATCTCAGTCACTCTGCAATCCGTATTTTCTACCTTAATTTTTGGACAAAGGATTCTCACCGACAGACTGACGGGTACCGGTACACTGACAGTCAGTCGCGTGACTCTCCACTTAAATTTATGGATTGTAGTATCCCTCCCTTCAGTATAGAATATTTCCAATCAGTGACAAAATACCAAAATTATCATCGATGTAAGAATATTAGTCCCTTCTTGAAATAGATAATTTGATGCATACATGTATTTACCATATTTACAGCAGTTATCAATGTTTAAAAATCTACCCTAGGCTGTAAATATAGGCAGAAGACCCCTGCGTCAATGCACCTGTCGAGTTGCTCTCGCAGATCCATTGTCTAGAAACTGAAGTGAAAAAGGCGGCTTGTGATAAACCTGCATCAGTTGGGTTGTAACTGGATCTTGCATGTCATATGGCATTTCCGATATAGCCTCAGGTTATTAAAGTGACTCGGATAATATTGGGTCTATTATCAGAACTATTAGACAGAAACTTTCCATTTTATTTTGTCAGATGTGTGATAGGTTACCATTGAACCAGTTTTGATAATTTTTTCTGATGTTTCTTTGATGTGTCGAATGATAATATACCGTACGGTACCTGTACTATTGAAGAACGCTTTCCAGGGATCCACACTGCAGTGGCCTTATGGTTAGAGTGTTGGCCTTGTAGGCGGTAGTTACTGGGTTCCATATCAAAGACTTGAAAAATGGAACTTGTTGCTTCCCCACTTACGCTCAGCATTACGGGGATAAAACAAGGACTGGTTCGCTCGGTGTTCGTATAATGCGTCTGAGTGGGGTGTCACATCTGCCTAAGATATAATATTTCGGTGGGACAGCACTATAAAATGGCCGTATTTTATGTTCTGTTACAAGTAGGTGAATGTATGTACACAGTGACATAAAAATGACAGAGTAAACATGAATCGCTTCTGTTCCACAACCATATGCATGCGTGAGCGAAGTTTGGGGTTCCAATGCATAATCATTCTTGAGATATTGTGTTGAGAACAAAAGACAGACATATGTACGTGATGACACTATCCCAAAGGGGCCATTCAAGTATTATGTTCGCAAAAACTTGGTTTTACCTCCTCCCATACGCAAAATTTAACCCACCATACATAGAAAAAAAATCGATTAATACATCCCCCTCCCCCGCTCGCTGCGTACGTAATACTTGAATGCACCCAAAGCCACAATTTAAGCCATCCACAATAATATTTTTCTTTCCAGTAACCCTACCTACCCATATATTTCACAATCAGTCAAAAAGTTTGTGTAGGCATGTTTTTCTATGTTTTTCAGCAGTACCCCATGAAATCATATACAAAAGGTACAAAATTGACAAAGACAAGGTAATAAAAGAAACAAAAACACCTGCCAACCTACCTACCTACCCAATTGTTCTAAAGTTGGTTACTAGAAACACAAATATTATTGTGGATGGCCTTAGCAGTAGCCCATGACCAGATGCATATGTGTTGTAACTTTGGAGATCCTCAGGCTCGGAATAGTCATTCTTGAGATATTGATAGATGACAATTACGAGTGTCGAGTCCGTCATTCAATATTCAGCCATCGTCTATTAAAGGATATCCGCATCCATAATCCAAAGACCTAATTCATATAATAAATTTAGCACTAAATTAAAAGAATACATCATAGTTAGTATACATAACACTAGGCTACTTTCCTGTAAGAGAGAAGCAGTCAACATAGTCCGTGGGCTGAGTAGGCCCACCTTGCACCCCCCCCCCCCACCACTCTCCAAAACTATGATTTTTTAGTACTTTGGAATGTGCTGAAGAAGAAAATATATGTTAACACGCGAGATATTGGGATGAACTGGCAGATCAGAGAAGTTAAAAATTGCACCTAACGCCTCTATTTTGCGCTCACGGTAAGGGGGTGGGGTTGCCAAAATGTTCCTAACTTTTTTATTTGTTGTCCAATTGATTGAAATGAGGTATCTTGTTGTTCAGCATTAATGGAGGAATCAGTCCGAAACAGCAAACGTTCTAATATTTCAACATTATGACGTCAGTAGGGGCCACCTCCAAATTTCACGAATAAAATATCAAAATTGACTAGCTACAAGCAATACTGATAACTAGTCATATTTCTGCAACATTATCTATGTAACCTGGTTTAATATGTTGTTTTCATTTGTATTTTGTGCTTCAATACATTGAAATATTTTCAATGTTGTAAAATAGCACTAATATGGATAACTAACTTAGCACTATGTTACAGATGCAATGAATAGCAGGGGTGCGGTTGCTAAAATGTTCTTAACTTTTTTATTTGTTCTCCAATTGATTGCAATGAGGTATCATTTTATTCAGCATAAACGGAGGAATTAGTTCAAAACAGCAAACGTTCTAATATTTCAATATTATGACGTCAGTAGGGGGCCATCTCCAAATTTCACGAACAAAAATGTCAAAATTGACTAACTACAAGCAATACTGGTAAATAGTCATATTTCTGCAACATTATCTATGTAAGCTTTATTATTTGTTGTCCAATTGATTGAAATGAGGTATCTTTTTATTCAACATGAGCCGGAGAATCAGGCCAATATAGTAAACTTCTGATATTTACTTATTGTGACGTCATTAAGGGGTCATCTACAATTTTCATATGAAATCGTATTTTTACCAAAATTGTTACCTAAAATGGTTCAAATGATTCTTTTTGGTTAGCCGAACACATGCAGGATACAAATATATTTGCTAGTAAGCGTTGAAATAACATTCAACATAAATATGCAAAGTAGAATATCAAGATTTATTTATTTGAAAAGTTCGTTCGTTTTCTTTATGGGGGTGAAGTTATCTAAATGGTTATAACTTTTTTTATTCCTTGTCCAGTTGAGTGAAATGAGGTATTATATATGCGACATATACTGCAATACTGGATATTAACAATGGTGAGCAGGGGTCAAAGGACACTTCCGGTCACGGAACCGGAAGTTGTCGCAAGACAGGTAGCGCCCCTTGTCGGAAATAGGTCAATAAGAACCAATTTAGCCTGTCAATGGTCAAAAGAGCCAATATAGCCTTTACATCATGTCAATGATTAAAGGTCATTTCCGGTCACATGACAGTAATCATGGAAAACCCGGATGTAAGATGAGGACCCGGATGTAAGTCCACAGTACCCGGATGGTAGACAGAGGAACGACGAGAAAAAACCACTGGGAAACCCGGATGTTGACAAGGTCCGAGATGTAAAATCCACTGCCCACACATACACACACACACACACACACACACACGCGCGCGCGCGCGCGCGCGCAATGTGGCTCAGTCGTACACCAGTACATCTCGGTCCTCGACTTGGGGGTAGTTGAACTGGGGATCCACGGTGTCCAGTTTCTCCAGCATCGTCTCTAGCGACGCCCGGCAAATGATGGTGAAAGGATGGCCATACACTTGGTTGTTGGCACTGGAATAGAAATAGCGCAGTTGATGATCCATCATCTTATGACGTATAAGATTTACCCGAAAGCGACATTTATTTTGAAGGCCGTACGTTGGTCATAGAAGATGGCTTCCTGCGTAGACGGGCGAGGTCGGTCAGTCGGAAATTGTAGATATCTTGAATAGGCGATGACGGTGGAAACAGTGCCGTGTCATGGGCCAATGGCGCTGATAGATGTCACTCACTGGATGGGCGTCCTATAAGAGATCGCTAGGAACATTTATAGGCTCGTCCGCGAAGTGTACTTTGCTCTCCATGTCATACAAAATCTGGCCCAAGGTCTTGTCGTCGGAATTTGCCTATTGAATTAGGGCGACATCATCATCATTATCGGCCCTCGTGAGATGGGTGGGAGTTCCCGCTCTCTCAGAGTGTCTGATGAAACGGCCAGGCCGTTTCCCTTTTATAGCACGCTAGCTGGTGATCTATTTTTAGCACACTCAGTTCAACTACCCCCAAGTCGAGGACCGAGATGTACGGTGTACGACTGAGCCGCATTGCGTGTGTGTGTGTGTGTGTGTGCAGTGGATTTTACACTCCGGACCTTGTCAACATCTGGGTTTCCCAGTGGGGTTTTCCCGTCGTTCCTCCGTCTTCCATCCGGGTACTGTGGTTTTACATCCGTGTCCTCATCTTATATCCGGGTTTTTCCATGTTTACTGTCACGTGACTGGAAATGATCTTTAACCATTGACATGATGTAAAGGCTAAATTGACTCTTTTGACCATTGCCAGGCTAAATTGGTTCTTATTGACCTACTTCCGACAAGGGGCGCCACCTGTCTTGTGACAACTTCCAGTTCCGGTCACGTGACGGGAAGTGTCCTTTGACCCCTGCGCACCATTGTTAATATCCGGTATCGCAGTTTATGTTGCATATATAATACATCATTTCAATCAATTGGACAAGGAATAAAAAAGCTATAACCATTTAGGTAACTTCGCCCCATACAGAAAACGAACGAACTTTTCAAATAAATAAATCTTGATATTCTACTTGGCATATGTATGTTGAATGTTACTTCAGCGCTTGCTAGCAAATATATTTGTACGGTATCCTGCATGTGTTCGGCTAACCAAAAAAGAGTCATTTGAACCATTTTAGGTAACAATTTTGGTAAAAATACGATTTCATTTGAAAATTGTAGATGACCCCTTAGTGACATCACAATAAGTAAATATTAGAAGTTTACTATATTGGCCTGATTCTCCGGCTCATGTTGAATAAAAAGATACCTCATTTCAATCAATTGGACAACAAATAATAAAGGTTACATAGATAATGTTGCAGAAATATGACTGGTTACCAGTATTGCTTGTAGTTAGTCAATTTTGACATTTTTGTTCGTGAAATTTGGAGATGGCCCCCTACTGACGTCATAATATTGAAATATTAGAACGTTTGCTGTTTTGGACTAATTCCTCTGTTTATGCTGAATAAAAAGATACCTCATTGCAATCAATTGGACAACAAATAAAAAAGTTAAGAACATTTTAGCAACCTCACCCCTACTATTCATTGCATAAGTAACATAGTGCTAAGTTATTTATACATGTTAGTGGTAGTTTACAACATTGGAAATATTTCAATGTATTGAGGCACAAAATACAAATGGAAACAACATATTAAACCAGGTTACATAGATAATGTTGCAGAAATAGGACTAGTTATCAGTATTGCTTGTAGTTAGTCAATTTTGACATTTTTTTTTGGTGAAATTTGGAGATGGCCCCCTACTGACGTCATAAAGTTGAAATATTAGAATGTTTGCTGTTTTGGGCTGATTCCTCCATTTATGCTGAACAAAAAGATACCTCATTTCAATTAATTGGACAACAAATAAAAAAGTTAGGAACATTTTAGCAACCCCACCCCCTTACCGTAAACGCAAAATAAAGGCGTTAGCTGCAATTTTTAACTTCTCTGATCTGCCAGTTCATCCCAATATCTCGCGTGTTAACATATATTTTCTTCTTCGGCACATTCCAAAGTACTAAAAAATCATAGTTTCGGAGAGTGGTGGGGGGTGCAAGGTGGGCCTACTCAGCCCACGGACTAACAGTTTTCAATGATGCCAGCAAGACATCATGATGTTTTTGTCTGCATTGTCACTTTTTACATGAATATCAAGATCAATTTTTGCAGAGGGGTGAAAAACCTGGTCAGTTTATAAATGAATGTGCACATGTAGACTACAACTCAATCTACTACATTTAGGAGTCAAGATTCATCCACACATTTCTCCAGCATTTTTACAGGCACATGTACTATTTCAATTATTCACATAATCAAGTTAAATACTACACTTCCAGAAAGGCATGTTATGTCATGTAGATAAGTGGCCAATCAAGATAGGGGATAAATGGTATCTTGCAACAACATTTTGAACTCCAAATATGGCAATTGGTTGAATTGCTTCTGAAATGGGAAATGTATATACATGTATTTCCTTCGAACATTGCTGCTATCTGGGTCTCTGAATATGGGCCACAAGATATTCATAGAGCTATGACATTACCAAACCTTATTCCAAAAGAAGACTGACCACATTTGGTCAAGACGAGTACACCATGTGCATCTATAGCTCGACTTTGTGTGTGAAGATGGTAACTTTAGGAATTGAACTTGGTCATACATGTCAACATTATGGTTGCAGCACGCTTGAATCTGCCATTTCCACATTAATCGTCAGACAATATTCCATTCAGTGTATCACAAATTCAGCTGGTCAACTATAAGCTGGTAGTAACACAGGACAATATTTTGTACTGGTGATATCAAACCTAATTTTATACATGTACAGTATTCAAAGAAAGAGAACTTTATTATGCTTAGAATAATGTATAATTTGGCAAATATTACATGGAAATATGCCAGTTCAAAATACTGTCCGAGAGTAAGAGGTGGGGCAAAATGAAAATGTAATAGCTGAAGTCAAGGATCAGTGCATAAGACAGGCTCTTCTTTTTTATCTCAATGTGTGCAACTTAGCCATTGTATTGACTAATTCTGTTTGGTTCATTCTCATCAGACAGTGTTTTCTTGTTTGGTCTTACATTGTCGGTGGTGTGTAGAATAATATAGCTGTTACACTGATTGCAGAATGTCTGCAGGCCTAGACAATTTGTTGGTTGCAGATCTTACAGATTCATCCCAACAGGGCCAGGAGCTCAGTCTTGTATCCTACAAATTCCGTGCTTCAGATAACATTTTTAAGCAATATCTGAAAGTGTCATTGTATGGAAATTTAAGGCCAAACTACTCCATGCTTCTTAAACTGAAGTATATGTTTCTTCTTCAACCCCAGACATTGTGCTGCATGTGTCCAAGATTGAATAAACATATGTTGTCTTTGAATGCAGTCCATAATGGGGATTTGTGTTTGTCAGACTAGAAACGGTATGGAGAATAATTATTCCAAGAAAACTGTACAATCATACGTAGACACTTCTATGTGAAATGTCATATTCCCTCAGCTCGGTAAGATGATATCAGTTAAAATTGCCTCCGTTAAATGAAATATGGATTTGTATGGATATATATCAACTATATTATATCCTACTGTGAAAATCTGGAACAAATCTAAAGTTTATGCTCTGCTAATCATGCTGTTGTGAAACTTTCAATTATAGTCACAGTCACAGGTGTTGGTGTTATTCAGTATGCCCATTGCAGCAATAAATTGTTGTAAATTGAATCTTGTCTTCATTCTCCATGAAGTTGCAGTCTTGGACTTAGCAAAACACATTACTAAATCAGTACATTTTGCAAATTAGTACATTTTGCAAATAAAGGCTGTCTGGATGAATGGAAAACTGGTGAATATTCAAATACATGTATTTTCATCAATTCTGTTCCAATAACTACATGCCAAACTCATGGACATTCAACATGTTTTCTATGTTTACATGATGCACAAAGGGTCATTTACCTGAATTGCATGAGATTTTCAACACAAATTTTGAGATAATGCCAACATACATGTGTTCTGGAAACTCGAGTAATTTTTTAGGTTGTTGGTACTGAGGCAACATGTGCAAAGCTTTTCCTTGTGGCCACTGTTAATTGTTTGTTTCTCGTAACCTTGCTTGTAAAAATACACATGCTGAGTGCAATAATCATGAACTTGCAAACCAATTGTATACAAATATGAAGGAAATGAGCAAGTTTTACTAAGAAAATGTAAAATAATCCCTCATGGATTTTAATTATTTGCCCTCAAAATATAGATGAGGGTTGTTTACGGGAAATGAACCATTAATTATCAGCAGCCTGACATATTTTGCAATATTTGACATGTATGACACCTCATACACCAGACATTATCAGGCAGAATAATATGATTTTGAAGGGTCGACTTCACAAAGCCTGTACCAGTTCAACTGTTCTATAAAATAGAAACTCACAGTTTTAAGACAGAATCCCAAAGTTCTACAATATAATCAAAACGTTGATTGGTTAAAAATTAGAAGACTTCTTACTGCACCAAACTTGCACCAAACTATTGTTCTGCAATGTCTAAAACACATGCTTATTCAGGCTACATGTGCCGACAAGTATGGAAAGTCAATCCGGGTCCATTGACAATGTCAATCCAGGTCAATCAGATTGGCCATTGACCTAAATTAGTACACAATTTGCACATTAATTAGCAAGCTTGACAGCATACGTAACACTCTATATACGTACCAGATTTTTTTTTCTTTTAAATATGCCGGTCCATCCCAATATTTTGGCAAGTATGTGATGATCAACAAACAATAAAATTTAATGAGCCTAATATGCAACATGCATGATGCCATAAGCATAAGGCTCAAATCATGCATAGTTTATTAATATTGCTTTATTTTGTGTGAAATGAACTGTAAGATGTTGATCGTGTTAATGAATTTATAATCTGAAATAGATTAATTTTTTTCTCATTTCAACCAAAGAAAAATGGAAATTCAGTGAATTGAAGCTGGATATATTTTTACGAAGCCTAATTATGCAAGTGGACACACATCTATACATTTCAGCCCAAACCCAACAAGAATTCACTTTCATGCTTCTAAATTGATATATATTTAGTTTCTTCTTCAACTTGAGCCAATGCAGGCGTTTTGGGTCAAATAGACATGTTTTTAGATTATCAAACTTTTAGCAATCATGATGGAGGAAACAACCAGACTATACCTATCAATTATCCCCATTGGATTTCAACTTTCCATATTGTACATGTGAAGTGGTCATAATAACTACAACTATTAAGCTTTGTGGACTGGTTATACAATAGAATGAATATGTAATCTTTATGGGCTGGGTACAATAGGTAATGGTATACTGACGAATAGCTCTAATATATAATGATGATTTTTCTGTCAGACTTAAATTGAAAGAGAATCATTATCTGAAGAAAATTGAATTGCCTCAAATTTCTTTTCAATAGCATTATAGGGCTCCTTTTTTGTCATTAATTTCAAAATTTCTAGTTTTGACAAAGGATTATTCTTCATTTACTATGGGATATGACAAGATAATATTATCACAGAATAATTTTGATATAATACAACCTTTTTGCATAACTTGATAGCTTGGAAATTATTTTGAATATTGATTATGATAGCTCATTCTGATTTGAAGATATTTTTTTTGTGAGAAATGTAGAAAAATTGACAAAAATTCAGAGATGTTGTTGAGCAGGCTCAGCCTTTCATATGAATATTGATAAATTGATAAATCTGAATAACAGATGGATGAACTTTGAGATTGCTGATTTGCTTATTTCAAACATTCAAGCTGTAGAAAGGGTGACATGAAACATGCAATTACAATACCAAAGCAACATGTTATTGATCTGGCCCTTGGAAAAAGACAACATTATCGTCAAATAATGGAGTTATGGTACCTCTTCTACCCGGTGTAACAGATCCAGCTGTCATCGTTCTTCCCACAG
This sequence comes from Hanleya hanleyi, assembly GCA_036873755.1. Classification (NCBI taxonomy): domain Eukaryota; kingdom Metazoa; phylum Mollusca; class Polyplacophora; order Lepidopleurida; family Hanleyidae; genus Hanleya; species Hanleya hanleyi. The sequence goes on from JAVTVY010022239.1 coordinate 57,259, forward strand.
AAGTTTGTATGATTCCAACCTCAGGGTATACCATTGATATTGAATCTACCAATAAATCATTATGCTGACTACTAATGGTTTGCACTAATTCTAATCTAACTACCAACCAACGTAATGTTTTCCAGTATACATGCTACCACACATGTATTTTAAAGGTAGAATAGAATCTCCACTATTATCGTACGATAGTGGGTGATCACTTATGTGACTCCCCCCCCCCCTCCATTGCAGTACCCAATTATTTCTACATCAAGTTTACTGTCACGATACCATCCAGAGAATTTCCTTGGGTGGTTGTTCCAAGAATCAATGCCACGGAAAGATGTGTTCGCCAAAAATGTGCGCCAAATTGATGCAGTTGGAGTCTGACAGTTGTTCCACTCTAGCTCGTTTATTCAAATGTTTACACCATTATACGTCGATAAACTATCCCGTATATATGCGGACAGTGACAGGGATGCAGACTGAAGCAGGCAACTGATTATATTGCCAAAGGTTATCTCTTTTTTTCTCTCTTTTGTGACAACAACTTGAACGAGCACCTGCTGTGCCGGGTCGATTTTCTATTGTCACGGCTGCTTCGAGGCTACAAACTGCACTTCCGGTATTTACGAATGTATTTACGTAAAATGGATACGGAAGAAATATACGGAGACGTTAGTGAAACCGGCGTACGCATGTCGTATGTTCTAAATTTTGCGAAAATATACGAAGTTTGATGAAAGTGTCTCCATAGCACGTCCTTTCCTTTGTATATGGCGGCCATAACTGTCAATGGTCTCATTGTTGGCAATTATTTGGACGTGGCTCCTATCACGGCACTGAAAAAAATGTACGGAGGTTCTCTGTGTGAATTTACAGAACATATCCTATAAAACTCACAATATAAATTCTTCAATTGAATCAAAAGAAATTGAATTCTCGCTAAATTCTTGTGAAACACGGTTATACCGTCAAGAGCCTCCACTCAAAGTTTCTCAAATTTGACGATACACATGATGCCGCATGGTGATTGCAAAATACGAGTGTGACAAACAATCTTTGGCGTTCCGTTTCGTAATTTGTGTCTAATTCCGCTATCCTGGTGTTAGTTGTGGCATGCACCATGTACGATTGTCATGGTGTTCATATAAACACACACAATCAAGGCGTGACTGAGATATATCATTAGAAATCAAAATGAAAATCATTTGGATTAAGAATACTGATCAGTGGTACGGGGCTGATATTACCTGGACATCATGACTTCTTGTAGGCATCACCAGCAACAGTTGACAGCTTATCTCTTTCAGAAAACCAGCCTATGTCTATGTATACCATGGCTAATACTATTATATGATTTAGGTCTTTGGATTCTTTATAATGAGCGACTGCTTGAATGACGGTTAGGCACTTTTATTTAAACCGCTATCAAAGACAACAACTGTAGAGTTATCCATAAATTCACAGTCGTCCGAATCTTGTCCTCGTGTAGACGACTTTCTGGTGACTTGTGATTACAAGAACATTCATCTAATATTTATATATTTATCAGGGGTTTGCCAGAAAGAGGGTTGCATGCGTTCGCATTTCCAAAACAACAGTAGGTATGTGTCTTTAAATAATGATACTAGCATTGCTATGAAAGTATTCAAGCTTAAAGGTTTTGTTTGAAGAAAAGTGAATCCCTTCTCTGCAAAGAACATGTGCCTCAAAACCATGCTTCAGGATCCCTATCTAACTAATCCAACATTTCCAATATTCAGCTAAAAAGACGACGTTTATAAATAGCAATGAGAATGCAATTTCTTTCGGTTTAATTGAAAGGTTCTGTAAATTCACGTGAGGAACCCCCGTGCATTTTCCAGTGTCGTGATAGGGGACACGTCTAAGTATTTGCCAAGAATGTAGTCAATGTCAGTTAGGTAGTCCACATACAGAGGAAAGGATATGCTATGTAGTATATGCCCAACGTGAGAACGGTAAAAAGGCAAATAAACATAAGTTACCCGAGAACGTAATCTAACACAACGCTTTGACTTCATGATACCTGTGGTAAGCATACTTTTCAAACCAAGGTGCTTCGAACGGAATGACGGATAGAACTTTGAACCATATTAGATTTTCAGTTAGTACTATCGTAAAACCCGTCTTTCGTAAAGGGGAACAAAAACTGTGAAAAAAAAGTTCATGTTCGATATTAAATTAGCTTGGAAATTCCACTACTCATAAGATTTTTTATTTCATCAATGTAGAACAGCAATGTAATTGGAAGCGAGTCATTCATAATGGTTCAAAACGTTTAGCATTCTGTATCGCTTAATATCTAATATCGAATATCAAGGCGCAATCTGATGCCCATAATTACCAAGCATGTCTACATAATGTTACTAAACAAAATTCCTGAACTTAATTACTTAAATATAGCTGTTAACCGAGCTCTATATATATTTGTTATTCAAAACGGTCTCAATTTGACAAAACTTGACAGACCACAAACACTGAAATTAATTTCTATAGTAATATTCGCAAAATCAAACAGACAAGTGTCAGTCAAACAATCCTCATAACTTAAATACGTAAAATTTTAGTTCTGTTGTCCATTTTTAAACAGAAAAATCCATTTGGGTGTGGCCATACTCTTGCCCTGGAAACCGGTCCACGATAGATATATGTCATACGCCGGGGCAATACCTTTTCAATGGCGTATATATTGTACCTACTACATTGCACGGTTATCGGGTTACAAAAACATTGACTTACAGAAAGACAGTTATTGTGGTTCTAATTGTATGGGTAGATAAACTGAGAAGTAGAACAGCGACAGATAATGAGTTTAACTACGGGTTCTGTGAATTCTCGTGGGAAACCATCGTCAATTTTTCACCGCGTCTGTAAGCTTTTGTCAAGTATGAGGCAATTGTCACATATGTAGATCAAATACAAGTTGGCAGATGTATCGAATTATATGCCCACAACGAAAACTGAATAACACAAGTGAGTATAGCTAATCGAGAACGTAATCCGAATCAACGCCATTACTGTGACACATGTAACCATTATATTCTCAGTAATTCGTTTTGTAAAGTTCAGCATACGTGTACATAGCGTTCAAAATATTTTCCCGAACTCTATACTTAAATATGGCTGCTAAATGAGCTCTAGATATATGTTATTCAAAAACGTATCAATTTGACAAAACGTGACAAATCTGACAAAATTGAAATTAAATTCCTTAGTAATATTTCATAAAATGAAACAGACATGCGTCAGTCAAAAGACCCTCATAAATTAGACACGTCAAATTTCAGTTCTTCTGTGCATTTTTAAAACAGAAACTTGGTATTAAAGGAGTAGTTACCTTATTTTATATATGTTCCTATTACAAAGATTAGACTCTTATAAAAATATAACTAATTATGTTACTATCGTTGAGGGCCACAACCTATTATTTTTATTACAATTTGGGAAGCCATATTTCCGCTTTGAGGTTGACGTGGGCGCCGCCATGTTGCCTGTGGGATGACGTGATTGATGACGTCAGCATTCAGGACGTCACGGCTAACGCTTGATCCAGGCACGTTCCAACTACGGACATTTGAATTACTTAGGGTCCGAGTTTTAATTCGAGGAAAAACCTGGCGCGGCGAATCTCACGGGGGTAATTTCTGAAAAGAAAGTGGTTTAGGTTATCTCCGCCAACTGATGAATTTTTCCCCCAATTATTTCAACTGAGACTTGCCCGATTTAATTTGCACAAAATTTAAAGCTGAGCGGTAAACTAAAGGAGCGCACTTTTTAAAGGAGTGCAATTTTCTAGTGATTTTAGTTGAACGACGATGTTTCTAAGTTTTAAAACTTTTTCGTGATTACATTTGAACTACTAAAATCAACTAGAACGTCAGTGGGTTTACTGGGTTTCTTCTCGTGCGAATTATCGGCATGACCAATACGATCAACCTTAAATCTCCATGACGTTGTGACGTTTTTAGATGAGTATACACTCACTTTCGCTCATCTAAAAACGTCACGCAGTGGCGCAATGGCGGCGCCCAGTGCATGTTGTGGCGAGCGACAAAATATTCAATATTTATTTTATTTTGCATTCTACCAACTTAAGGTTAATATGATAAGGTTTGGAAGACGATTGTTGATAAATACAGTCACACTCAAAAATAAGGTAAGTACTCCTTTAATATGCTACCAGTCATTGCTCCATCTCATCGCTGTCAATTAACCATGTCACTAAAATTTGCAAATGTAATATTCACTGGTGATGAAATGGCCCGCAACGCGGTCATGGAGGTCACAATGTCATTTTAACGTTCACCTATTTAATATTTTACAATTCTGATACAATAAAGGATAAAAGTTCAGTAAACTATAGGCTTCACGTGGGGAAATAGATTCGAAGCTATTCAATGGTAATCGCGACTGTACCCCCAGTGGCTCCGAAATCAGCATTGGATGATATCAATGGGCATATTATTAAAGTACTGAGCGAAATCATTTGTCTTCTCGATTGGAATAAACCCCTGTTTCAAATTCCAGACCATGCGATGACACTGTCATCCTTTTTATGAAGAACACATACACGATTTGCAGAGTGAAATGTATAGAAGGAGATACCCTTGGCAATAATTTGATAGTATAATATATCACATACTACAAACTCATTCCAATAGATTCCAGATAAACATCTCAACGTACAATGTTTTACGATAATCCACACTTTCACCGATGTAGGCGTATGACAGGGGCAGAGGGAGCGCCTTTATAATGGGGTACTCAACTCTCCCAGCACTTGAGTCGAGGGTCCGGAGGCCGGCCAGGTCTCTGAAAGCTCTTCATTCTCCTGAGCAATACATGTACAATGGCCTAACAATTGTATCTCTACACTGCGCTGTTATCAAGTTATCGGACCACACATTTTGAACGACAGATTTCTGCTGATTGTAGGGTTAGATGTTTATATTTGGCGTACTAAATATAGCCTCGGAAAGTATGTATACTCTCAGGATCTGCATTCATTGTATGTGGTCTATTTTGCATGTCGATTATATACTTACAACGTAGGGAAATAAATTTTTAATTCTTAAGCCTGTACTCGATTTTGTTACTCTCCCGTTGTGCTCAATTGTAAATCTCTCCTTTGTAACAGGTGTCGTGCCATCCTCAATGAAAATTGCTAAAGTTATTCCCGTTTTTAAATCTGGAGACCCTAGTCTGGTAGAAAATTATAGGCCGATATCGGTTCTTCCATGTTTCAGCAAAGTTCTCGAAAAGTTAGCAGCAAAACGTATCAATGAATTCTTATGTACACACGCAATTCTTTGCTCAAACCAATTCGGATTCCGATCCAATCACTCTACTTTCCTAGCTGTTTTGTCTCTCTATGAATCACTGGTCTCCGCCAAGGAATCCAAACAGTACAGTATTGTTTCTTTTCTCGATCTTTCTAAGGCCGTTGACACTGTCAACCACGATATTCTTCTTCATAAGCTTCATCATTATGGATTCCGGGGCGTGAGTAACCACTGGCTCAAGAGTTACTTATCTGAACGCTACCAGTCGGTCAACTTCAATGGCACGGCATCTGATTTGAACCTAGTTACCTGTGGTGTTCCACAGGGATCCGTCCTTGGTCCTATATTATTCCTGATTTACATCAACGATCTGAATGTGGTTTCTAACTTCTTAAAATAATTATGTTTGCTGATGACACCAGTGCTGTATATTCCCATGCAGATCCGACAACCCTATTTCAAACTATGTCAAACGAACTCTACTTAATGTACAATTGGTTTTCTTGTAATATGTTATCCTTAAATATAACGAAAACAAGATTTATGTTAATAAAACCAAATAGTAGGGCTCATATGTCATTTCTACCGCAATTTTATATCATGGGCCAGGAAATTGAACAGGTTAAATATTTTAAGTTCCTTGGCATTTACTTCAATGAAAAACTGAATTGGTCCACTCATATTAACGAAGTATGTAAAAAAATATCCAGAAATATAGGAGTAATCCATGTTATAAAAAACTGTCTTAACATGAAAACCTTACGTATCTTGTACCAGTCTTTAATCTATCCATATCTACAATATTGTAACCTGATATGGGGAAATACGTATCACAGTCACCTTTTGCCGTTAATTAGACTGCAAAAAAGAGCAATAAGAGTCATTTCTGTAAGCAACAAATATGATCATACAGCTCCTTTGTTTGCAAAACTGAAACTGCTGACCCTAAACGACATTAATTCTGATCTTAATCTACGCCTTGCCCACAAATTTCTCTACCACCCTTTCCTTTTACCGTTTGAATTCCGATCCTACTTCACGAGATTGAAAGAAATACACCAATACCACACTCGTGGCCATGATCTTGACCTATATAGACCCTTTTATCGTACTGACCTTAGTCTGTACACTCATAAAATAAAGGGGCCAAACGAGTGGAACAAATTACCCTCGGAACTGAAACAATGCAAATCTATTTCTCTTTTTAAATCTAAGATAAAAACATATTTATTGCAAAATACCGCTAATATATTTTATTTGCAAAGCTGAGCAATTGCATCATACCTGTTGATTATTCACCCGAAATATAAACTTTGTGCTTTTTTTATTCCATACCTCCACTATCATGTTAGACATTCTTTAATAGAATCTGCCTTTTCTTTTATTATATCTTGATTTTGTAATTAATCCGGGATAATTCAAACCCTTCGGGGTTTATCTCCCGCCAATCTATATGTTCTCTAATATGTATATACTACTGTACTTGTATTCCCTTTCTGTATATGACTGTTTAACTTGATTTCTTTTGATTGGTGAATAAACAAACAAACAAACAAACAAATAAATTATGGGCGTGGCCATCCTCCACACCCGGCCCAAACAAGATCTATGTCACTCTCATGACCAATTATTTTCGAATATTTTATCTGTACATCGCGTAGTTGTCGAGTTAATTTTCCATGATAAGCTTTTGTCACGAATGAGGCCAACGCCATTGATGTGTGTCATATACAAGGACGATAGATGTATTGCATTATACGCCCATAACGAGAACTGAAGAGATAAGCTAGTACATAAATCTGTGATTCTATTATGGCTGTGGCCCAGTAACCATATTAGTCTCACTGATTCGCACCATATAGAAGAGAGTGACGGATGAAGAGTTGAACCGACTGTATTGTTTATTGTTGTTGTTTGTTGAATTGTATTGTTTCTTTACATCGTCTTAACATATTAATACCCATATCCTGAAATACGACGAGGTGATGAATATGTCAAACAATTTCACTGTGTTGTAGTTCGAGAGACGCTCACTTTTGAGTAAAAAAATCTCCAATTCTACATTATTAGATTACCTAGCTTCCGATACGGCACTTCATGATCATGATGATGGGAATGGCTAGGCAGCGGCAGATCGAAGTTCGCTATCTTCACGTATCAATGATCCTACGCACTAGAGGTAGAATGAACAGACATTTCATATTTTTTATCTATAAAGATATAGGATAAAAGAGACTGGAGTTCGGTGATTGGATACTGAAAATGACTGTCGGTATGTACCTGGAGCTAAGAAGTTATGATTTTTATGGAGAAAATTGTAAACCTCCATAGTCTGTGCTTTCTACCGGAAATTATTCCGTTGAATGGGAAATTAATCGACAGTGTTTTGCTCGGCACTTCGTACAATCGCTGGTTCATGTTGTTACAAACCTGAACTGCCAAGGGCAGATCGACAATACAAACATTGCAATGTTCCATTCCCTATAGTTCAACATGATAACACGAGACAACGCGGTCAACTAATGTAGAGATACAACCTGATAGGTACATGGGAGGCTTATTGCCTTGATTCTAACTCAGAATCGGCTGCGCTGTCGATGTGTCATGGGAGCACTTTTAAATTGTCAGAAGTTTGATTAAAATACTTTAAGTGGGTATCCTGATTGCAGTTTGGGGACATATAGTTACCTTAATGCAAGATGCGGCATGTTGCAGTTAGAAATGTACCCAAAACAGCCTGCGATACGAATACTCCCAACGGCTATCCATACCGGTGTGTTGAATATGTCGATTTGGACCAGTGGGTCGTGACATCAGTGAATTCGTGCAATCTCCAATGTCTAACGATCAACACTGAACAATGTTGACATTCTCTGCCTTCTAAGTGTCACAGTGGTAATTTGATTGCATGTTATGGTTTTGTATCGATGGTCTCATGTCGATATTCAAATTTGAAAAAAACACATTTGGATTGAGTGACAGAGAGGCAGACAATTTAAAATCTTAATATTTTCCATTTAGGATTGCAATGGACGCATCACGAACACCTGGCACTTCTACGTATACGGAAGTAAGTGTCCTTTATTTCATGTTGAATAGTTGCAGTTGAAGAGGTAAAATATAAATAGTCATCGAATCAACATTTTCTTCATTCTTTCCTATACTTACCGAATACATTGCAGTTTTCGTTGCGTCACATGACTCCGTACAAAGGTTTAAGATTGTGAAAGCAGAACTTGCTGCTTGTTGACAGACTGCAAGTGGAAAATCAAACCATATAACTTTTGGCGAAGATGAATTCAATATCCTCGATACAATTAGTAAAAATAACATCATAATACACTTATTGTAGTGTCCATATGGCGTCCGTATCGTCTCAGAACTGCTAGGTCTGCTGGAGGAGGGGTATCGATATTCTCTTAATATCTTATTCTTGTTTCGATTTACGGTCGAGGTTACTCCTGTGTTGTACGGAAACCTGATCAGCTCATTCTGCCTGTGTAACGTCTGAGATATCCCTACTTATACTCAATCTCTAATGTAAAGTCTGCTGCATTAGACTCATGACAACGCGTGAATCAAGCTATCTGTTGAATTTAACAAATATTCTCACAAGGCAGATATGGTCATTGCATTAGTTATATCTCAGATGGTGGTGAATCTTTATAACCAAATATCAAGTCTCTGAATCATAAAAAAATATGCAACTGACATTTTGATCGCTACCACAGAACAGCTTATTTACAAGCAAAGCGCTCTGTCGTGATTGGGGGATTCACATGTACTCCCGAGTCTCCTTGGAGAATGTTCTCATACTGCATATCGGTTTGAGGTTATTTTTTATATTTGAATATCTTGCCTATGTATGACACACATCTACTCTGTTGTATATATTATATGCACTGCTATTTTGCTAAGGGTGACCGAGGTAAGAAAAGGAAATCTCTGAAGGGTTGAGGAGGAGAGTTGGACAAACCTGAAACCAGCGTTGTGATACAGGGTCAAGGTGAGGACATTTAGAGTAAATTATATGACTGCAGTTTTTCACAGAATAAACAGTCTTTTCAAACATATCATGAAATTATTTCATATCACATTTATTATACTAAACTTAAATGATAGCAGCAAAACAACAAATTATGTTTGTGCCCTATCAAACGAGCTTGAATAAAATGGTAATGACCTTGTGTATATTTCTATATTCAAACAGGAGACGCAGTTCCATCGATATCTGGCGGACAATCCCCAGCAGTTTTGAGTACCTCAGCCTACGTAGCAAATATAACGGACGCGCATAATATATATGTTGGCCCGGTGACTCGGTGACAAATACTTTCTAGGGGGCACCGAGTTACCGATATGATCCACTGGTCAGCAAGATATTTCACTCAATTGTATCTAATGTAACAATCACCGTATATCCAGGATTAAATATTGCATTTTGAAGCGACCTTTTGCCCCTCGGATTGTGCACGTAATTTCACGGAGCGACGTAGATTCCACTCTCGACCTTTCCTTTTAATTTGATCACGCCATTTATAAGATATACCCAGATATACAATAGACAATATATCCCATTAATGTATTAGTTCAACAAACCGGATTGATCATTATAGTTATGTTTTATTCACAATAGAGTTAATACTGGATATGTGTCTTTCCATTTAAGGTTCACTCCCGAATATTTCTCGTGGGCTAACAGAAAGTATCCACAGGCAAACGTTCCGGAGTACGTATACCTCTGTACATGTGCACGCCATAACACATTCACGACATAAACACATTGTATGCTATATAATAAAATTATGATGAACTAAAACGTACATGAAATAAACTATATGCAGGGTTCTTTCAGTGACAGCGTCTAAGGTACATGTATTACACGAGAGCAGCTCACTGACGTGCAGTAAACCGGCGCATGTTTCAGACTTAAGGATGGTGTTTTTCCTTTGCTGCCTTAAATTAATTAATCTGGAATATAGTGGTAGAACAATCATGCTATTAACGTGACAATTTTCATCTGATAGTATTGTTTGTACTTCTTCACGTTTACTAAACGGCCCATCCGAATTATTTCCAGACCAATCAGACATATACCGAAGACATTGTCAGAAGAAGACACGAGATACCTTTGTGAATACGACACCCTACTATGAGGCCGAACGGCTTATGAAAGATGAGAGATCCATTTCGCTGATAGGTGGTTCAGGCGACGGGAAGTCTGCAATACTTTGCCATCTCGTCGCAAATACAGAATGCACGCCCGTAGAATACGCGAAACCCGAAGATGTAGAAAGCTACATAAATCAAAACTTAGAAACCGAAGAACAATTGTTATTTGTGTTTGGTGACTCGTTCGGGAAATTCATACAGCATACTGCAGTAAACAACTGGATCAACATGATTGAGAAGTTGGAGAAGTTCTTGGACTCACATAAGTTTATGTTTGCTACTCGGAGAACCGTGTGGGCAGACTGCAAAGTACATCTACAGGAAAGTCCATTCTCCTGTAACATTGTTGAGGTTACCGTTGAGAAATTATCATCTGAAGACAGGCGAATGTTGCTGGAGTGTCATTTGGGTGCGAACAATAAGGTAACAGCAAAAGAGATAGATGATATGGTGCACGTCAGTAAACCAATAGCCTATTCTCAATGCTGCAAGCTTGTGGGTGATGCGCTGCGACACAGCTTATTAAGATATTTGAAAGGCCATTTTCCTTCATCTCGTCTGAATTACGGAAGATGTCAGATAAGGAAAAGGAGATATATGCAACACTTTGTTTGGTAATTCTATGTGGTGGTGAGTTGAAGTGCAAAGAGCTTAGCGGGTCTTCGTCTGACGTTAGTGGTGATTTCATGAAGAGAATGGAAGCTGTCTGCGACGCTTGTTCCTGTACAAGTTTAACTCGCGGAGGTATTCAAAAGTTGGCACAAACATTGACTGGTACATACCTTGAGAAGAAACAGATAACTGGGGTAGATCACGCTTCGTGTGAAGTTTACACCTTTTCCCACGATTCCATACACGAGGCAATGATCATGATGTATGGAGAAAATCAATTCTACACCACGACATTATCGTGAGTATTGTTCGCCCGCAAATCTATAACAGACCGGTCCATGAGTGTGCAGTCAACGTTCCTGTAGACTATTACGCGGAAGTGGCCAAATTGTTCACGAATAAGGCAGTTCGTGGAAAATGGGATCTGCATGACGTGTTTCAAAATCCCTGTGTGAGAGACGAAGAGTTTCAACATCTGTGTTGCACATCCTTGAAGTCCTCCCCTGATGATCTGGAACCCTTTGTCAAAGTAAATCCTGGGATGGTCAGTGTCTATGGGATTTAGTTGGTCGGTCAGGGGCCGACAAGCTTTGGCAGGAAGCTGTTTATGGCGGCCATACCGACATTGTTCGCTGCCTCGCAAAACTTGGAGCAAAAATTAACATCACTGATGATGACGGGGATACAAGTCTTCACGAAGCTGCCAGGTATGGGCATACGACAGACAAATGGGAACAGACTCCACTGCATGCAGCAATGTGGAGGGGCCTTCACCTGACAGACGAATTTACTTGTGTTTCAGATATTCTATTAAAACACGGGGTGGCTATCAACAAGACCGATAAATGGGGCTTCACTGCCCTTTATCTGGCTAAACAGAGAGGCCACACGGTCGCCCTGAAAGTGTTCCGTGAGCATGGACACCACCTAGAAACATATGACGAAGGTCTGCGAAATAAACCCGACGAAACGGATAAACAGAATATGAATATCGCATATTGGGATATGGAGGATTGAGTGGCACCCATAAATGCTCTGAGGTGGCTCTGAACAGAAATATCTTGGGATGCTGCTGTGAAAAGGCCTACTTTTGGGATCTTGCTCAGAGGAGGCCATAAACACAGAGCCTATTCATATTTCATAGATCAAAATAATTCTATGTATCTCAGAAATATTTTGAGGCCAAAAGATTTGAGTGTTGAAAAAAAAAGTTTACTCACAAACCTGTACCCAGCAACAACAACAACACTGACATGTGGGCTCATTTTTCACAAAATACATCAACTTCAGCTGACGGCTCAGGTATCCACTACGCAAATGAGATGTTTATATTCACCACGACGCTGTCAAGTAACTCCAGTAGCTTTAAAAAAAGTGGAAATTTGTTGCTCATCGCCAGCTCAATTTTAATGTAATCTGTCATCTGTCAGAGTTACAAAAATGGGGCCCAGAATATAGCCTCGTTCCGAAGTGCATGATGTCATCACCAATTCATCACTGAATCTCATAATTTTTATTTTAATTCATCCATTCTGATTTTCTATCAACATTTAGGCTGAATTTATATCAATATAATCTAAAAAAATGGCATATTCAATTTTAAAATCAAGTTTTGAGGGGAATTCCAGTCCGTGACCTCTATAAACATTGGGATACTCCCTCGTTTTTTGTACGAAACAGTGAATGCCACCCGTATAGAACAGAAAAGTTGTTTTCAAATATCTTCTAATCTATTATGCAAATAAAGCAGGAAATTCTGAACAGTTTGGTGTATCTGGCATCGAAATCGGTTAAAATCTCACCGAAATATCGAGTATTCCCTACCGACCCCATATCATGGATTTTCACCAATCAACGGTACTCATTTAGAAATACCATTATCTTAACATGTAATCATGTATTCATGGATACATGTAATACATGCACATGTTGCAGAGAAAATGTACCAGGATCTAATTATAGAGTATAATCCATGAACAGAAGTAAATTAGCAGCCTGAATTATGTGTACATGTAACCGACATAAGTTTATACATGTATTGTGACGTCACAACACAAGCCATTTTGTTATGACGTCACGTCATAATAGTATATTGCAACAAGTAAGTGCTATGATGTCATTCGCAGAGATGACGTCACAAGATAATGCAGCCAATGTACCATATAAGCTATCAACTGTTCAAGTATACATGTACTGTTGTGTAGAAGAAAACCATATAGTACAAATTGTATTCACCATAAAGGTCGGAGTACGGTAGCCATTTCCCAATGGGACATATATGGTGAAATATACAAGTATTAGTTTGTTACATGTACATGTACTCTGTCAGGCTAAAAGGGTCAGGTGAGCACCAGTACAAACATCACGGGTTACCGGCATGTGCCAGGGTCAGGTAAAGGGCAAACAATTGAAGGGGGGGGGGGGTGGGTGTGGAATGCACATCACACACAGAATACATGTAGATTCAGGTGTGGCTGATTCAGGTGTGGCTGGATGTACACTTGTGGGGGGAGGGGGAAAATGAGGGGGGGGGACACACTATTAGCAATGAATGGATGTCATTATTCAAAGAACTAGACATGGAGGATTTTCTATCTGAAATTGTTATTGAGTTTGAGACTGTTACAGTGGAAGGAAGGGAAATCATAGTGTTTCTAACCCATAAAGGAGGTTTGATGTAGCAGGTCTCATGCATGGCTGTACATGTAAATGATTGTTTCACAGAATGATGACAGAGGTTCTCAAATATCTTGAAATACTGTGACAGAAGCAGCTATGACTGGCCAAAATAATTGAAAAAATTATTCTTCATGGTTTTCTGAGCATCTGCTAAATATTTTCAAATTAACCTCAATGCCCTCAGTCTATAAGTCTGCATGTAAGTTGGCTCTGAACAGAAATATATTGGGATGCTGCTGTGAAAAGGCCTACTTTTGGGGTCTTGCTCAGAGGAGGCCATAAACACAGAGCCTATTCATATTTCATATATCAAAATAATTCTATGTATCTCAGAAATATTTTGAGGCCAAAAGATTTGAGTGTTGAAAAAAAAAGTTTACTCACTGACCTGTACCCAGCAACAACAACAACACTGACATGTGGGCTCACTTTTCACAAAATACATCAACTTCAGCTGACGGCTCAGGTATCCACTACGCAAATGAGATGTTTATATTCACCACGACTCTGTCAAGTAACTCCAGTAGCTTTAAAAAGAGTGGAAATTTGTTGCTCATCGCCAGCTCAATTTTAATGTAATCTGTCATCTGTCAGAGTTACAAAAATGGCGCCCAGAATATAGCCTCGTTCCGAAGTGCATGATGTCATCACCAATTCATCACTGAATCTCATAATTTTTATTTTAATTCATCCATTCTGATTTTCTATCAACATTTAGGCTGAATTTATATCAATATAATCTAAAAAAATGGAATATTCAATTTTAAAATCAAGTTTTGAGGGGAATTCCAGTCCGTGACCTCTATAAACATTGGGATACTCCCTCGTTTTTTGTACGAAACAGTGAATGCCACCCTGAGACAGTAAATTGCAGCGGACGTCTAGATGATCAACCACTTAATCCTACAATCAGACTTAATATAAACATATTGATCTTGGCGACATTATACAAGACAGTGTGTTGATTGATTGGCAGTTTGATATCACAGCTTCCCTGAGACCGAATCACAGCAATTGATGACGCACGTCAATCACCCTTTGGAATTCATCTATTGTTACTCGAGAATAGTAATCGCTTCAGATGACAACCCATCGCGCATGTGTCATGTCACACATCCAGTAAGCAGCAGTAATATCACGCATACAGGAAGTTGTCATGGCGTGTACGATAAATTCATATCTTTCTCATGAAACATGTTCTTGCCACTCTCAGTATACGATGTTCAGTCAATGCCAAATGATCAGTGACAATTTCTCGATATCCAGATAAGGATTCTGACCAGTTGTATATAATAATGTGATACGTTTCTGGATTTTGATCAGAGAATGATCTGCTATGTAGAGAATATCAGTCATTTTATTTAAACAACCAGGGGTGGATTTCACCTTCGGATAAGACCCCATTGAGGTGTTTGTCCATAGCCCTTGTTTAGGGAGATTAATGTACATATATTATCCACCATATATACGGGGCTCTCGATGAACGAGGGGTCTAAGGCGCTTCGCTGGTGACCGCTATCCTCACACCGCTGACACGAGTTCGAGACCAGCTGGTCCATGTGTGAAAGTTTGTTGGTAACTTACCGATGGGTGATGGTTCTCCCTGGGTACTAAAGCTTCCTCCTGCAACCAAACTGACAGTCACCATATGAATGAAACGACCTTGAGAGTGACATTAAGCCAAGTCCCTCTCCCCCACCATATATGCATATTTGTATTGTTATATTCTCTCAAACCATATTTTCTATTCTTTATTACATTATAATGTATTGTTATATAATCCACCTGATGAACCATGGACAAGTGAGCTGAAAAGTCATGATTCACTAATAAAGTTGTATACCCAGGACTTCTTTGAATAACTTACTCCCAACCCTTCCCTCGTTCATACAGTAATATCTCATACATATGACACTATTGACAAGGAAGGCAAAATGCAAAAGCAAAATAAAAAAACTAGTAAAAGAGAAGCTGCCAACATAGTTCAAGGATTGCGTTAGTCAGCATGACGTTCTTATAGCCTAAATCGTATCCCGGACTGATATTCACAACCAATGGATTTTCCTTTATTTTGCTAGTGTATACTTCAGCATGCGGCAGATTCGACATTCAATATTCTGCCATCGTCCATCAAACAATTCCGCGTCAAGAATCGAAGGAACTTTATTCATACTACAGTTGGCATCAATTCCAAGTAAGTATGCAATAAAAATAGAAAAAATGCTATTTGGTATCCTACCAGGAAGAAGCGGTAAACAGTTTTCAATGATGACACCAAGACATGCTCTTTAATACCTTAGCAATCCGTATCAGTGAACATTAATCGTTATCAAAGCGAATATCAAAGTTTTTTTTATAGATTTTGATGTGATAATTGTTGATGACTGATGTTTCAGTCACGCCATGATTGTGATTGTGGGACTGAACACCACGGCGATGTAAAATATTTGTGTGGCCCCTAACTCGTCTTAACGGAATTAGCCATAAGTTGCGAAAGGTATCCATTTGGGTACCGGTACATTTTACTCAAGAGGGAGAAAGGTAAACTTCACTGATTTAAAGGGTTAAATGTTTGGGAAATACATCAAATATCGGTGTTTCCTGTAAATGAATTATTTAGTGCGGTTTCGTCGGCTTGAGACATCGATGTGCAAAAGGTATAAATCGGCTCATTGAAAATTGTTGACCGCTTCTCTGTTGCAGGAAACAGCCTATGTATATGGTTACGACGATTGTCTTTTTTAATTTGGTGCTAATATTGCTATATGAAATATGAAATAGGTCTTTTGATTATGCCATGACACGGATATTCCTTAATGGACGACGGCCGAATTATGAATGACGGACCAGACGCTTGTAATTATCACAAAATTAATCCATGACATAAATTAGTCTTGTAACGACACAATAATGGCGTGTAAGAATGCAAATTTATATAACCACAATATTGGCGTGTCCTGACCCGACAATCTGCTGATAGCATAAACAGCTAATTCCAATGACTATATACAGTGTGTTTTAAAGTACAATGAAGCAGTTGTTTCGGATAAATTAGGAATTGTAAATTCATTATTTCCAAGGTATATCTCTCGTCAGGGGTCTACCTCAGTCATAAATGCATCATCATATATGATATATCTTTGATTTTCAGTGACAAATACTGGACTCAATTTAACCCTATCTGGCCTGGGCTTTTTGGGACCTGTCCTGGCCTGGGGGGGCCGAAATGGCCCCCCCCTAATTATTTTTCTTATCCCTTCAGCTAGGGGGTTGAAACTTACCACACTATACCCTTGGATCAAGCTCTACCAGAAAATGTAAAAAATTCCAAGATGGCCGCTTTGATGACGTCACAGTGACGTCATTTCCAAAAACGGCATTTTTTGGTCGATTTTTCGGTCGGATTTTTCGAATTTTTTATTTATGCAATTTCTCCGCAAAAACTGCATGATAAATTAGTAAATATTAATATGATGTCAAATAAAATAGTTTTTGCCCACTTTTCATCGCGGAAAAGCAGAAATTTTGAAGAAATATGACAAAAACATCACTTTTCTGGTACCCCACGTGGCCGCCATCTTGAATTTACCCATGATCCTCTGCTCAGGGGGTTATGGAAATGGGCGCAAAATGACCCCAATAAGATAAACTATAAAGTTCCGGAGTTTCAGCACTCCATTGTATGTCGTTCCGGAGATAGCGCAGAAAGTTTGGTAGGGGGAGCCATAATGGCCCCCCCAGGCCTGGTAGGGTTAAGACCACTAGCAAATACCGGGGGAAATATTATCATTGAAGAAATAACGCACTTCATTAGTTTATTAATTAGTTTACAATGTCGGTCACTGGGAAGGTAATGCTTGGCAGGAGTTCGATGTTGATGAAGTAGCGGCTGGTGTGTTGCCAAGAAAACAATGGAATACACGGATGTTGCTTTATTTGTATACATTGAATACTATTAAGCAACACCATGTCTGTTTACAGGCCTGATCCGCAAATGATCTTCTCTAAGGAATTCGCAAGGAAATTTGCTGTAAAATTAGGCATATTGCTTGCCATTAATATAATTTACCTATTGAAATACGAGCCAGAAATCATGCGGTTTTGACAGCGAGAAATAAAAAGACATAGACACACAAACAGTATAGAGAACCCACAATAACATGGTGATGGTGTTGCTATGGAATTCTGAACTGGGTTACGATTCTTGGATACGCCATCATATACAATGCAGCGCAGTACAGATGTGAGCTGTGACAGGCAAACGTACGGACATTTCAGCTGGGACAGACACACGATCTAATTCCGATTAACCCGGGGATAGGGGCCGTATGAACCCATGTACTTCAAAATCCTCGTGGTGCCCATACGAACAGTTACAACCAAAGTCTGGCTGAGATACATCAATCTCTAGATGACGAGTTTACAACGAATATCAAACGGATTAAGTCAGAAATGCATTTGTAAAAAATCCAGTCTCTTATTAATTTCTTTCTTAATTCGGGTGCTCGCAATCTTATTAGTGACATTTTTGGGGGCTTGTCCGGGAATTGACAAATTTAGATCTACAGTTTAAGCGATTGTAATTTTGACTATGTATAATGAATATTTATTTTAGTTGTTTTGTCTGCAATAAATGCATAAATGGTCTAATGTGTTCAAGGGGTATAACCCATGTAATTCATACGCCGTTCTCTTTAACATTAGCGTATGATGTTGGTGGTCTGTGGAACGAAGTGGTGAGTTTATCTTGTTTTAGTACTTAATGACCTAAACTATGGATATGTTGTTTGAGCTTGTAGAACAGTTGGGGTTACAGGGGAATGAGTTGGAAGAGTGGATTAAGGAACAGCAGGATATAGACGGACAAGAGCGTAAGCTAGCTCGAGAGGAAAGTGATAGGAACAGGGAAATAGAAATGCTTCAATTAGATCAAGCGCACAGACGAATTGAGTATGAGAAAAACTGAAATGAGATATACTGAATTACAACAGCAAAGCCAGGAGTTAGAATCGAGAAATAGAGATACGAGGGCTAATGTAGTACAGTTGCCCAAGTCGCCTGTGTTTTGTGATAGGAAACATGATTTAGACGACTATCTTGAACGATTTGAGAGATTTGCAGGGGCCCAAAGGTTGGGGAAGGAAAGGCTGGGCGGTGTTATTGAGTGCGTTGTTGATCGGCCAAGCTTAATAGGTCCATGCAAGGTTAGCAGTATATGAAGCAATGGATTATGATTTGCTAAAGGATGCGCTGCTTAAGAGATATGAATTAACTGAAGAGGAATTTCGGAATAAGTTTGGAGAAAGTGGGGCAGAAAGTGGAGAAAGCCCGGGCGAGTTTGTCAATACACCAGGTAGGTATATTCATAGGTGAATAGAGCTGTCTCATACTAAATGTACATTTTTTTTATTTGTTTGAGCCGATTGTAAGAGAACAGTTTTCTGCAACATGCTCAAAAGATTTAGCCGTATTTTTGAGGGAGTGCGAATGTGTGAATTAAACAAAAATGATGGATGCCGCGGAACGATATTTGGAAGACAACTGTGTGTTGGCGGGAATCAGGCCAAGCAAAAGTTTGATAATCGGTTATCTGGTAAGTTTTGTTCAAAACCAGCTATGGTTAAGGCCGAGTTACAAATGCTACTCGTGTAAAGGTCAAGATCATATTGCAAAATATTGAGATAGTACCGGAAACAAAGATCAGCCCACAGGAAGTAACAAGCAGTGCTACAATTGTGGTCGCAGTGGCCACATTTCTAGGTTTTGTTTAGAAAGGTCAAAACGTACAGCAGGGCTCTAGCATAAACAACATGCTGGACTTTGTATGACGGCGGTGAAGAATGCAATGGTGTGTTCATGTATACAAGATGGCCTGTTAACGTTGGCTTGTGGGAAAACTGTCCCTGTCTTAGGCAACGTATGCAGTGAGTATGAAAATACAGTGAGCATGGTAGGTATGCCGGTTCTTAAGGGTATGATGAGAGATGTTGAAATAGATGCATTGAGAGACACCGGTTTTAGTGGTGTTATTGTAATCGAAAGGTTAGTACAGGCAAATCAGTTTACTGGCAAATTCAGCTGGTTAAACTAATGGACGGTACCCTTAGACATATATCAGTTACACTGATTGACGTGGATACGCCATTTTTTACCGGTAAGTTTGAGACCATGTGTATGAAAAGTCCAATATTTCACTTGGTGATTGGTAACATCCCGGGAGCACGACTTCCCGGTGATCCTGATCCGCTTTGGAGAGAGAAAACAGTTGTCGGTACAGTAATTACGAGGAATCAAGGGGAGAAAAAAGAACGCGGTCCTTTAAAGGTATTTCTCGGTGAAGGTGAGTCTGTGTCGTCTGAAAGGTTGAAAGTTCTCTAAACAGATGACACTACGCTAAACATGGTGAGAGAAGTTAGTGACGTTATGGTCAGAGATCAGATCACACTTAGTTTTGAGATTGTGAATGGTAAATTGTATTGGAGGAATGTGTCCTCAAAGTTTAACCATGAGCAACCATTAAAACAAGTTGTGGTTCCTAAAACGCTTCGTTCACAAGTCATCTGCTCAGCTCATGATTCCATTGTGGGTGGTCATTTAGGGATTTGCAAGACGCTTGATAAGATCATTACTAGTTTCTATTAGCCAGATATTCATGGTGATGAGACTAGACACTGTTGAACTTGTGTAACGTTCGTTCACAAGGGTAAAACCATGCGAGTTCCATTGAAGCGTAAGCTTTTAGTGGAAACTTCCTTGACGACGGGGTAGCGATCGATCTGATTGGTCCAATATATCCACCATCAGAACGAGGTCATCGATATGTACTTAACTTGGTAGATTTTGCCACGCGCTATCCAGAGGATGTCCCTCTCAAGAGTATCACCACAGAAGCTGTTGCAGAAGCATTGTTAAGTCGACTTGGGCTCCAAACCGAAGTATTGAGCGACCTTGGTACGCAGCTAGTTTCAGGTCTTATGAAAAAGGTGAGTCGCTTGTTATCTGCTAAACAACTCACCACCACCCCTTATCATCCAATCTGTAATGGGTTGGTCGAAACGTTTAAAGAAACACTTAAGTTGATATTGCGACGCCTTTGCAGTGAGAAACCGCGAGACTGGGATAGGAATATTTATTCCTTGTTATTTGCCTATCGAGAGCACTGGCATTTCACCCTTTGGGTTACTGTTTCGAGGAACAATAAGAGGTCCTATGCAGATACTTAAGGAGTTGTGGACTGGGGAGGTGAGTACACCAGATATTCATAACAGTTATCAGGACGTAGTTGAGCTCCGACATCGAACGGAAGTCTCTCAAAATGTCTCATGGAAACTTGTACAAAGCTCAGGATAGGTACAAACACTACTATGATCGTAAATCACGACGACGTTCATTTTCTATTGGAGAAAAAATCGTTGTATTGCTCCCTACTCTTAACAATACGTTATTGTTAAAGTGCAAAGGTCCATTGCCCGAAATGACTGCAGGGTAGAGGTTCATGGTAAGTCCAAGGTGCATCGTGTAAATTTGCTAAAAATGGCAGAAGTGACGACACGGTGAACGATGAGGAACTTCTGGAACTACACAGGGTTGGCCAGAAAGAGACTATCAAAGACGTACGTATAGGTGAGAATCTGACGGCAGATCAATGTGAAGAGGTACGTAAGATACTCCACAAATTCGGAGATGTCTTTTCAGAACTTCCAGGGGAGACTACTCTGGTTCAACATTCAGTGAAATGTTAAGAGACGATCAGTATTTTTCAAAGTTTGACTTAAGTATAGGGTATTGGCAAATCCCTGTAGTGGATCGACGCGAAATGAGTTTTGAAGATGTCTTTTGACATGGTTAATTCAGCTGCCACATTCAACCGTATGATGCGCAAACTGTTAGCAGGTTTGACAGGAGTTGACCACTACATAGACAATTTGCTTGTTTATACTAAGACCTGGGAAGAACATGTAGCTGTTCTTAATCGAGGCACTTTCTTGATGCCTTCGAGATGGATCGAGAAATTTCTCGGCTGAAACCGGGAGGGCAGAACCGGGACCCATGTTGACGTCTCCCGGTTTGCTCCCGGTCCTATCTCGATCGAAACGTCCCGGTTTTCGAGATGGGTATTAAATAAATCGGTAATGTCGAAGGGGATCCCGGTTTCTATATGTCTGTGTTTTGTCGACGAGAGTATTGTGTGGGTACCATATTTTCGGGGCGCACGTCATATACGCATATATACGCATGTCGTGGTCCAAAATAGAATCCCGACAACGCACTTTATTGAAGAGATGTTTTCCATGTTATTCAACGTCTAACCGATATATTCATGTCCTGATGTTTCCTGAATCCAATTGAAAGAATAGGTTTGATTTAGCTATATAAATTATAAATATGTAATTGAATGATCTTGTCTCACATCGATTATTGATTTTATATCTGGCTAGTAGCGAACACGGAATAAATCACACATCAACTGGATTGGACCAGAATATTAACGATATGGAAGCCTGCCTTAATTATTTTTTCTATCAAATTATTTTTGACAAGATAGAACTATGGATTGAATTGCTGTACACTGTAAAGTGTCAGACCCCATACAATGTAAGAAAAAATGTATACAATGTGTGACACCTCCGCCCTTAAGGGTAAAATTTTCTTTTTCACTCAAACCCAACAAATTGTTAAAAGTGTCTCAAGTTAGCTTCTTATAACCGACTCATGTAACCCCCCCCATTCTCTGTGCCTTTTATGGCTTCTAGATATACTCCGTAAGGTTGAAAAATCAATGCCCCTCGCATAATGCAGCTGTTTGACAGTTTGGCTTGATCTAAATATGCGGGTGGTTGATGATCTGCTTGAATTGTGAATCTCGTTCAATACAGGTAAAACTCAAACTTTTTCACTCCCCAAACTAAAGCGAGACAATAGTTTTCCATGGTTGAGATTTCTGTTCGTTAGACGAGAGTTTGTTTACTTGCATAGGCTGCAGGAAACACTACCCCTTCACGTTCTTGCATGAGTACAGCTCTCACACTCACGTCAGGTGCTTCAGTGCGGGCTATAAACTCTTTTTTTTCAAATTTGGCAGTTTCAATAATGGTCCACATAGCAACAATTCTTTTAGAGGTCGACAAGCATTTTCTTGAGCCTCACCCCATTGCACTACGTTAGTTTTACTCTTTTTTGTCAGATTTGTGACTAAAGCTAAAAAATAAGGGATGTAGTTCCTATAATAGGTAGTTACCCCTATAAACGAACGCACTTCCTTTTTCGTACTTGGCCTGTTAGCTGCCTTAATCTTTGATACATTATTTTCATGTATACCTATTTGTCCCTTCCCAACAGCGTGACCTACATAACCAAGGCTTTCAAAACCTATCATACATTTTGTGGGTCTGGCAATTAGGCTTTCCTCTCTAAGTCTACGGCATACCTCTCTAATGGGTCACGTTCAATCGATCGAGACGGTTTCTCGATAAACGAGTAAAACCGATAAATATCTCGTGTCGTAGGGTCCCGGTTTATCTCTATCGATTGTTGTCCCGGTTTGCTCCCGGTTTTCTATCGAAGCACAAGTCCATCTCGATCCCCCTCGAAATAAGTCGACTTGCTTCGAGAATGTAATCGAGATGCCTTCAAATGAAGGTAAGCATTCGGAATGCGTATGCTCGTCATCAATCTACTTTTCTGTGGTGGGATTAATCACGGCGAGTACTTATCCATTAAAACGCGGATAATATATTAGATTAAACATGAATCATCTAATATTATTTTGTTATTTCGTCTAGAGAACTGTAGTCTCATATATTTGCTCTGACAGCGCAATTTCTCTAACCGTAATCTTTCATTGAAATAAATATTTCATAGAATCTTGTCTTGAAAAGTATAGTACAACGTTCGTCAGAGATTTTCCAGGTCTTCAAATATACAGTGGCTTTGAAGGTCACATGAGGGACTGGTAATTTACTGGAAACCGGGGAATATAAATATAAATCCTCGATCGAAGTGTATGAGCATTCCCTACAGACAGGACGCCTTACAAACGACCCGTGTATATCACATGGAATTAGTTGACATATAACAACGTGCCAGAACTTTCTATTTTGAGCTGTGTTGAACTCGCTTGCGCAAGTGAATAATTTCTGCAAGAAATGTCAAACTAAGGATATGAGTTAATTTGTTTTGTCCGGTAAACGGGTTTGATTATGTAAGATTGACTTTATAAGCTGCGCTGATTTTATACTTGTTAGATTAGACAAATCTGTCTAAAGACTGTTTGCCGGGGTTGTGAAAACTTTCTTGTATCTATTTGTACGGTCATATATTGTGAGTATATACAATTTTGCTAATGCATTTTGTTACAGTATATTTGCTGGTACAATATTTGCTTGCTTGGTCCAATATTGGAAACTGCTTGAAGATTAATTAAATGGAAGATAGGGATTTGTCTATACAATTGAAATATTGATGACGCATAGTGTACCAGTCTTAGATAAATTATACACAACTTATTATGGAATTTATATAGGTGGCGGTGTAGGCCGGACAATGGTTGAGCGTGTGAGCGACTAGTTCAGGCCGTTGGATTGTGAAGCTGTATGTTGAATTATGTGAATTGATGGTCAGCGGGAGGAGCTTGCGTGACCTTCCGTGGCGACCTTATAGGCGGGAGTAGTCTGTGTGAACTTCCGGGTCGGCATAATCAGTGAGGGTATTCTGTGTGAATTTTGTGTTTGCAGCAACTCTGGGGAAAACGGCGTATTACTGAATGTGATGTCTGCTCAACGCTGCAACGTTTAGGTAATCGACGTGACGCGCGGTCTGTGTGATTGTACGGTGCGATCAACATGGTGTTCAGTCTGTGTGGCTGACGAGTATAAGGCAAGTCTTAAGTGATTGCTGTTGAGGCCTAATCTAATTGGTGAACTTTTTGCGCTAAATTAAAGTCGTTTGACTTTTCGAATTGTGCAGGTGTTCTATTGGGCTGGTGTACTTGTGACAATATTTGGACGGATCCGAACAGTTTCGAACAATAATATTCCCAAAACTTCCAAATACCAGCTGGAATATGCGCATGGGAATTCATTGTGATTTCATTGTATTGTGGCTGTTTTATTTTTTTATTTGAAATACTGCGTGTGAGTGGGTGCGTGTGTTCGTTCTATTGTTATTATTATTGATGTCAGAATTGCGTTTGTAAAAAATTCAATTTCTTATCAATTTCCTTCCGATCTTGGATGCTCACAATCCTATTTGTGACACTCGCATATAATTGTTCTACGTTTTATTTTATCAGGACCGCCATTCTAGATGAAATTGCAGAACGCCCTTTCTATTTCTTCAAAAAAGTGATAAGATGGGTTTGATAAAACACTGAAAAGTGGATAAGAATTGGGAGAACTAGCGTGTTGATAATCGTCACCTTCCCTACTGGTGTGAGAGTGCGTTTGAACCCACTCCCAAGCTATTTGTTGACACTCCGTAATTTCTCCGTGTAATTCATACCAGTCATGTCATTTAAATTAGTACTGAACCAGATTCCTAGAAGTTCAAATCCTCCCGGGTCCCAATTTATCCGGAAGTGAGGACAGAGTTCTCCTTTTTAACTACCAATTCATATGATTTGCGATTTTCCGGCGTTCAGTCGTAAACCGGAGCACTGTGCGAAGTCATTTAAAATACCCATAGCTCTTGCCAAAGATTCCTGTTCCATCTTGTAGCAATGTTGTATCATCTGCATATTGGAGTACTTTTATTTCTGAATATTTAACGCAAATGCCCTTAATATGTTCATCGTTTTTTTTATTTTAATATCCAAAATCTCTGCAGCCAATATAAATAAATAAGGAGACAACGGGTCCCTCTGCCTACAGCCCCGTTCTATAGTGAAATACTCCGATAGATACCCATTATTAGTTACACAGCTTTTTGGATTTGTTTGAAAGATCTCCACCCATTTGATGACACTTGTTCCGAAGTTAAAAGATGCCACGGACCCTATGATAAAATTCCAGTCTAGGCTGTCAACGGCCTTTTCAAAATCAATAAGAAATACTAGGCCAGGAATATTTTCTTCAGTAAAGGTCATTATGTCGTAAATAAATCTAGTTATTTCACCTATGAATCTCCCTTTCATAAAACCTTTTTGTGTTTCGCTTATTATGGAGTCGAGAACTTTTCTGGTTCTGTTGGCAATTGCCAAGGAACAAATTTTGAAGTCAACATTCAGTAACGTTATCGGCCTCCGATTACTTACGAGTTTTCATCTTTACCCTTTTTGGGAATACAAGTGATAATATAGTGCTATTGGAAAGCAGAGAGTGATCCGGTTTCAAAAGCATAGTTTAAAGATCTGAATAGAAAAGGGCCGATATCATCCCAAAATGTTCGATAAAACTCGGCCGACAGACCATCTGAGCAAAGAGATTTCCCTGATTTCATATGGTCTAGTGCCTCCTTACTCTTCAATAGTTAATAAACCTTCACAAGGGATTTTTCCCTCTTCTGAAAGTTTGGCATTGTGCATCATAAAATCTTCTCTCTTTGAAGTGTCTCAGTTACAGTTCTTTGAGAACAGGCTTGCATAGTACTGTTTTACTTCCGATAGAAAACCTGCTATATCTGTGGTGTACGTCCCATCTTTTCTTTGTATTTCTGAAAAAGTTTTTAGAATATGATTTCTTTTTTCAGGTTGACAAAAATACGCTGAACTCTTCTCTGTTTTCATACCAATTTTCATTGGATCTAATCATATGTCACTCAATTTTTTTATATCTTATTGTCTCAAGTTCTGATTTAGCTTGATCAAGCGAATCTTTAAGTTTCCCTGCTTCGTTTTGTTCATCCACGTTTCCACTAATACCTAGTCTCTAGTTTTAATATATCATGTTCTAAATTCTTTTCCGCAATTATACTCTCTTTGTGTTTCCCATCAGAAAAGCTAATAGAGACAGTTCTTATTTTTACCTTTTTAAGAATTCAAAAAAAGTGTGGTCGTCCAGTGTTAATGAAACAGAGGAGTAGTCAGAAATATTCCCGCAACAAAAGCATTCTTGAACTGCCTCTTGAATTGTACTTTTTATCGCTTGAGCATAATCTGTGTTCGTTAATAATTGCGCGTTAAATATCCAATACTCCTTTCTCCTTGTTATATTTTGAAAATCGCATTTCAATGTAACACAGGAGTGGTTAGATCTATAAATAATTCCAATATATGAATTTGCTTTCAGGGCTGCCATATCCTCGGACACCAAACAGTGGTCGCAGATTTAGATTATTCTTTTCTTCTAAAACTACCGGTCTCGATTTTGGATTATTCAAATTAAACTAATTGTCGGTGTCTCTTTTAGGGTCTTGGACATGATTCCAATCTCCACAGATTAATATGCTTGCATTTTCGAATAATTTTATTTCCTTAAATAGGTTCGTATAAAAAGCAGGATTATCTTTGTTTGGGCCATAAACATTTACCAATAATAAGAGATGCACATCTTCAAACCATATTAAACATGTGTACAAAGTTTCAGAAACATCCAGTAATAACTGTGTGACTAGTTAATTACACAAGAACATGCTATATGTGTTGGAATATATGCCGAAAATCGACAAAGTCCAAGTCTGGGTAATTTTGACAAAAATTAATATTTCATGTCTCAAGTTCAAAACGTCATAAATATGTCAAAAATTATAATTTCGCCTTGTAAATAGGACATGCACAACTTCAAACCATAGGTAACACATATGTAAAGTTTCATTAAAATAGAAGCAAAATCTTAGGAGTAGTCCGGACAAAATTGTGTGATCCTGAAAATGGCAAAGTCCTATAAAGTTCAAAACGTCATAAATATGTCAAAAATAAAAATTGCGCCTTGTAAATAGGACATGCACATCTTCAAACCATAGGTAACACATACGTAAAGTTTCATTAAAATAGAAGCAAAATCTTAGTAGTCGGGAAAAAATTGTGTCTACAGACAGACGGTCGGACGGACAGTAGGACGGACGGACAGACAAACGAACAAGCCGATTCCAGTATACCTCCCCCTAACTTCGTTGCGGGGGATATAATAAATACTATGCTATCACATTATATAGACTGATGACTACTTCTTACTGTGTAAAATGAATTCTCTAGGCCCACTAAACTTTAGTACTGGTAATACTAGGAGAAATGGCATATTCGGTTGAATTTCTGTTTCATTTCTCTCAACCTTATGGGAATATAATTTTTGGTTAAATATTTAATTTTTTGTATTGTTATTTTTGGTTTCCAGTTTTACGTTAGGTATTCTCATGGTTATACTGGTATATTATTGTTGTTGCTTCATAGTGTGGTGGAAGGTAGTAGCCTAGCTATATAATGCTTTCACTAATATTAGAGTGTACTGTATATAGCCACACAATCACTAACACTGTCTTGTTTAGTACCGGTATCTATTTGAGTGAAAAAAATGTATAAATATTTTTATTTTAAATATATTTATATTCTGGTGATTAAATGTCGTATCAATTGCAGCCCTCGCAGTTTGCCGTAGTAAAACCGTCCATCCGCGGCAAAAAAAAATGCCGCACACGTCTGATTTTCCGATCTGAAAAATTATCGTGGGGCCTATGTTTTTATCAGATGGGTATCATACCAGGCCTTATTTTTTGACGCGAACGCTCGTTCAGGTTACGTGAAGGTTGCGCAAACCATATTTTACGCGAACGGTCACCGTTCACGTGGGGTGAATTTTATCTGCTAGCTTACTTTCACAAGTCGGCAGTGTCTGTCTGCACAAAGTGAAAATAAAATAAAAGTGGCGACAGCGATATTTCCGCGTATACCGTACACTTTCTCTTTCTCCTTTTGTCGACCATCCTCGCTAAAACCATAATCTCTATCTCTATGATAGATATAACCCCTGGTCCGCTTGGGCAATGTATCGCGATCAACGACACACAGCGGCATCCTGTACATATTGACCAATCAGATCACTTAAGCACCGCGACCATGGCAACCGTGACAACAGATCGAAAACACCATAGTAGATAGCTTGTGCGATACCCAGTGCAGAAGAACATGCACCTTTTCAACAACCATGAACATTAATAAATATAAGGAAACATAGTTTAAAACAAAATCTATTTGAAGAGAAAATAAACTCATTCATCTCCATTCATCTACCATCAAACATCCAACAAGCCAGGCAAATGTAGAGAACACCGAAGCTTTAAAGGCGGTCAGTGTATCCGACCTCACCTTCCCACTGAAGGACTTGAATTGGGTTGAAATGCGCGGATTTCTATAAAATTTCACTGGTCTATCCATTAATATTTTATTGTTATGCGTACTTGGATTAAATATTTTACATTCGGTATCAGCGAATAGTTTAGCAGCGAAAGTAAAACCCAAACGTATTTTACCACCAGCGCAGTTTTTCTAGGTCACGTAACTGGAATGTGTGGGCGGAACGCGGTTTGCTATGCAAGTTGGTCAAGGGTTCGCCTTTGGCTCACAAATAGAAACCGCGACGTGGTGAAGATGTTTGTCGACTGGCAGGCTAATTTACACGGCCGTGGTTGTTTGATAAATCATGAATTCCTTATGGCCTAGTTAATTGTTTGGGTCGGAGTGGTTTCGTTTTCACTGGTCAGACAATTACGCATGCCCAGATGGAAATAGGTCAGCACGTTCAGCCATGTCAGAAGTTGCATGAAATAGAAAGTGAAGAGGTCTGTCCGAAAGTGAATGACCAATTAGCCGACAACCTCTAGGAAGCAACCCCATAATTAGATTGGCACTGTCACTGCATGCAAAGTGCCACCGGTTAAAAGTTTGTACCTGAACTGGGACGTCTGGAAACTAATTCTTTCACATTATAATTTTTACAGCATGTTGACCTCAACACGTGCTTCGAACAATTCTACTCAAGCCCCGGGCGATCTCAATCATGAAGTCTGGTGATCACGGGGGTGGAAAGACCAGTCGCATGCAAATTACAACATCATCATTCATTCTCGGGTTTTGTATTCGAATGAACCGTTACCTTATTTTTATGTCATTGAAATATTGCCACAGTGTTCACGGGTATAAAATATTCATATGATCAAATAATATGATCTCGTGTTTACAACTTTCACCCCTGCTGATTTTGCCAAGTGACTCAAGTGAGGTTATCCCGGGCTGTGTGGTTCGTGTCCAAAAACAATGAAAACCGTGGGGGAGATGGGTTGTAGTGAAGTTTCTCCGTAAATCAAATAGCATCTCGTTGGGGTATTTGTTCTCTTATTAAGAGTAAGATAAGCTTTATTCTTTTCACACTAATGTAATATTCTCATGGTTTCCGGATAATAAATATCTTTTTGCTAAAACAATGGGGAAACAGTTAATTGGGTATGCGTGCTCTTTCACCCCTGGAGTCAAAATCAGAATGGGCTTAGCGATAGCGGGTCATGCGCAGTGGCTGGGTACTATTCTAGATACGAATGTTTGACACGCAAAAGTCATCCGTACGACAGGGTCAGAATTCAAGTATTTTTATTATCAGTGATTATGGCAAAGCATTTTCTTGGTGTAGATGACGAAGGAGCTACCAATATGATACGATCCAAATAGTGTGCGGGGGGCACAGGTTGTGAAAGACGCATCTTTGTTTACAAGACAATGTTTCTCTTGAGATTTTTGCTCGAATAAACAACACTCTTTATTCTTCTTACATTAATGAAACATTATTACGCTTTCAGCGGAATAAACATCTATTGGATTGAACAATGAGACATCAGTTTTATAATTTTTCCACCCCTTACCGACCCCGGTCTTCATGCTGATTTCACCATTTCAGACTGACCCGATTCTTGTCAACTCGACATATACCGTACCGTAAATTAACCGCAATAACGGGAAATGGTGCACTCGAACTCGGCACAAAATTAACATGCCTTGCAACAGGGTTTGTCAAGAATATTTTACGGAAACATTACGAACAAGAGAGTGATTAAAAGGATGTATTATAGCGCCTCTATCGAACTAAGACGTCTCCCAGAAGAAGAAAAGGTTCGCAGCAGTGTTCAAGTCAAATCACTCGAAGACAACCCCGACAACCTCCTGCCTATTTACTCGCGCACTGAGACACTGGGACAAGCAAAACGCTGTAAGATAACACTTTCAGATACAAAAGAGTATTGTAACATATCTATTGTTAAAGTAATAGACTCAAGAAAGAAAACAATATCACGATAAACAGAAAATACAGACAATATCAAGGACAAGCTCAAGAACTCTTTCTTTAGGATGTGTACGTTGGTCGGACGGCGGAAGGATATCTTTAAACTTAATTCATGCCCCTATAATGTAAATCTATTACCATAGATTACATAAAAACGGGTGCGAGACAATGATATCATAGTGATCCGTACCCCAGTTGCGCGGGTCGGTGACAGCAGACGGAACAGCTGATCTATTGTTATCCGCTCAGGTTTATCGAAATACATCCGTGGATAGTTTCAAAGAACGCCTGTGCGAGGACGGGTAGAGCAAGAGTTGTCGCCCATGAGTAGTATGTAGAGTTGATGTGGGCGTAATAGCTCTTCACTGCGCATGCGCAGAATTTTTTTTGAGTGCGTGAGTGTGTGTGTGCGCATGCGTGAGTCTATGCAAATGAGTTTGATGCGAATGAGGTCATTGGGTTCATTGGGTATATTCAAGATGGCGGCTTGTTTTTGTAGGGTGGGGGTGGTCGGATTCAAGATGGCGGCTTGTTTTTGTATGGTGGGGGTGGTCGGATTCAAGATGGCGGCTTGTTTTTGTAGGTTAGGGGTGGTCGTATTCAAGATGGCGGCTTGTTTTTGTAGGTTAGGGGTGGTCGTATTCAAGATGGCGGCTTGTTTGTGTGTGTTATGGGTTTTCCCCAGCCCTCATTTGCATATGTTCAAGATGGCGGCTTGTTTTTGTAGGGTGGGGGTGGTCGGTTTCAAGATGGCGGCTTGTTTGTGTGTGTAATGGGTTTTTCCCAGCCCTCATTTGCATATGTGTTTCAAGATGGTGGCTTGTTTGTGTGTTTTAGGTGTGGTCGGTTTCAAGATGGCGGCCAATTTCACTTTCCCGATCCCCAGCATGTCACTTTCCCGATCCCCAGCCCTCATTTGCATATGTGTTTCAAGATGGCGGCTTGTTTGTGTGTGTTAGGGGTGGTCGGTTTCAAGATGGCGGCTTGTTTTTGTAGGTTAGGGGTGGTCGTATTCAAGATGGCGGCTTGTTTTTGTAGGTTAGGGGTGGTCGTATTCAAGATGGCGGCTTGTTTGTGTGTGTTATGGGTTTTCCCCAGCCAGTGTATGTAGAGTTGATCTGGACGTAACAGCGTCTCACTGCGCATGCGCAGAATTTATTTTGAGGGCGTGAGTGTGTGTGTGCGCATGCGTGAGTCTATGCAAATGAGTTTGATGCAAATGAGGTCTTTGGGTTCATTGGGTATATTCAAGATGGCGGCTTGTTTTTGTAGGGTGGGGGTGGTCGGATTCAAGATGGCGGCTTGTTTTTGTATGGTGGGGGTGGTCGGATTCAAGATGGCGGCTTGTTTTTGTAGGTTAGGGGTGGTCGTATTCAAGATGGCGGCTTGTTTTTGTAGGTTAGGGGTGGTCGTATTCAAGATGGCGGCTT
>JAVTVY010022242.1:0-85553 GCA_036873755.1 Hanleya hanleyi
TTCTATGTTTGGAGGTAGTTTGTTAGTGGAAAACTCCGGAAGTGACGTCACAACCCCACCACGTGACCTGCGCAGCAGAATGGAAACGACACCCTAGTGTAACTCCCTCACCTAGGCTTCACATGGATACTCGATCCCATCGACCCAGTAGTAACTCCCCTTAGCTCCAACAAGTCTATTTCTATACTACGACCAGACTGCGCATGCGCAGAATGCCGCTAGTTCAAACCCACTAGTCCAGTCAGATGCCCCTTCACTTTGATACCTCACTCGACCCCATTGGACCATTCGTAGCTCCCCTAGCTCCAACACGTCTAGCGGGACCCATACAGGGTCCAGTTTTCGACACTAGGTGACCACATCCCGACAAAATGGCCAGTTTTCGACACCGGATGTGCCGCCATCTTGAACATACGTGCCGCCATCTTGGATATGTCCCATAATGCACCGGGTCAAAACACTCGCTTCTGATTGGACGAGAGCTCCGTGGCGGATTTGAAATACTCGCTTCTGATTGGACGAGAGCTCCGCATTGCATCTGCGCATGCGCAGAATGGCTACCGCACACCCAACCCATTAGATGCCCCTTCATCTAAGCTTCACTTTGATACCTCATACGACCCCATTGGATCATGAGTAACTCCCCTACATCCCCAAAACGTCTATGCGCATGCGCAGAATGACGCTAGTTCACACCCACTAGTCCAGTCAGATGCCCCTTCACCTAGGCTTCACTTTGATACCTCATACGACCCCATTGCACCATTATTGGCTTCGCTAGCTCCCAACACGGCTATTTCCATACCCTTGGGCCACCGCGCATGCGCAGAATGACGCTATTTCAAATCCGCTAGTCCAGTCAGATGACCCTTCACCTAAGCTTCACTTTGATACCTCACTCGACCCCACTGGACCAGTAGTAACTCCCCTAGCTCCCAACACGGCTATGTTCATACCCTTGGGCCACCGCGCATGCGCAGAATGACGCTATTTCAAATCCGCTAGTCCAGTCAGATGCCCCTTCACCTAAGCTTCACTTGGATACCTCACTCGACCCCACTGGACCAGTAGTCACTCCCCTAGCTCCCAACACGGCTATTTCCATACCCTTGGGCCACCGCGCATGCGCAGAATAGTGACAACGCCCAAGCCGCTGGTCCAGTCGGATGCCCCTTCACATAAGCTTCACTTTGACACCTCACTCGACCCCATTGGACCATTATTGGCTTCGCTAGCTCCAAAACGGCTATTTTCATACCCTTCGGCCACCGCGCATGCGCAGAATGACACTAGTTCAACCCCACACCCAGCCCAATACATGCCCCTTCACCTAAGCTTCACTTGGATACCTCACTCGACCCCACTGGACCAGTAGTCACTCCCCTAGCTCCAACACGGCTATTTCCATGTCCTTGGGCCACACGAGTTGTCTCCCTTGCGTCAATGTGTGCAGATGGCGCTACGGTCGACGCCGTGATGGGGAAAGGGCGTCCCCGCACCATCCTGGAGCCGCCATTTTGTTTGTTGTTTTCTTGCGGAGATACACGGGACAATAAACACTCGACCCTAGGGTGGTACAGATGCTAGACTGATCCTATTAACATGGTACAACACCTATAGATTATGTTTATTACTATTATATGGCTTAGAGTTTTTTTTTAGGGTAATGTGAGGGTTTTTTCTCCCCGTAACGTCCCCACCGCCTCGTTTGCTCCCTTGCGCCGTCTAAAAACACCGCCATTTTACAAGTAATTAATTAAAATTAATTAATTAATTAATTAATTTATTAGTACCCATCCTCCGTATGGCAGAACTGTACAACCCAGAACAAGCCTAGACATGCCTTGATCACGTGATCGTCATGGGGAAACCCCCACTGGGGAATCCCCCAACGATCACATGATCGTCACGTGATCAAGTTCCGCCCCAAATACGCCCCAGAGAGGAACAAAAAAGTAGGTCAATGTGACTCGTAATCACGTAACACTACTACTTGCAGTCCAATTGGTTTCTGGATTTGTGTAAACGTTAAACGCTGAGAGTGCAAGCATGAAACACGATAACAAAGCGAAAACCTTAACATTAGTCTGTGTCACTTTTGGTCAAACTATATGAAATAATCTCACACAAATACAAAGGTAAAGGTTACCATACAAATATTGTCATAGGAGATTAATTTCTAACCATATATTTGACAATGAATTTTAAACAATTTTCCCAATTTATCTTTATGTATCAATTCAGACAGATAAATTCTGGGAAATTGTTTAGAACACTCAACACGCTCAGTATTTAACATTCACTCAATTCCAGAAACTAATTGCACCGTACCGAAAATGTCATTATCTTCAGGGTTATGCTTTTCAGCATTTTCCAAAATACACTGTAACAACAACACTCGGTTCACCAAGGCCTTATATTAATCAACTGTAGAAGATGACTACCCCAATATGAAGAATCACCGACTTGGTGCACTACGCTACAAATTTTGATTTGTCTGTGTTCTGCAGGGAGTGATGGGCTAATTGGAGCTTACGAAAGCTGGTGCGGCGGGAATTTGAAGCTGGTTCTAGATCCAGTACTTTAAAAATCAGACCAGCAGTAGTTTAAAAATAGGGGTATCGTCCCACGAACAGCGAGTTGGCGTTACGCGCCCGAGATCATTCGATACGATCCGATGACACTATTACCGAGCGCCTCCACTGTATAGACCGCCTATGTTTTTTCGTCGAATTCCGCGCCTGCGCCGCGTGTTTACTCGGACGCGTCTATTGTTCATTCATCGCGTTCCTCGCCGACCGCGCGTGTTTACTCGGCCGTGCCTATATTTATTCGCGGCGTTGCGAACGTGTTCTGCACGTGTTTTCCCGAACGGGCCTATATTTATTCTCCCCGTTCCGCGCTGGCCCCACGTATTTACTCGGCCGCGGAAATTGTTTATTCGCCGGGTAATTTCCGTACACGGAGGAGTTAGATTATTGAAATAAAGATTTCATTCTGTTTTGTGTCAGATATGACTATTTCTGTTTACTTTTGATTTGTCCACAGCCCGAGTGGCCGACTGGACAGAATCAATAATTGGCCGAGGAAGTTATAGCGTTCGATCATCGGATTCGTTCAGTTTAAGCAATATCTCATCCGCCATTTTTATTAGTGACCTCATCGAAACCGTATTTAGCCTATATCTGCCGAACGGTGTGTCTTTGACCTTCACTAATGGATATCAAATCAGTTGTTTCTCCTAGGTTAACAATAATCGTCCAATGGATGAAATTATACTATGCTTTTTGATGCATGGGTATGTTTACGCGTGTTTACGTCTGGATATCGCGTTGATAGGATCGAGACGAGTCGGAATAATATTAAAATGATGCTATCATCATTCACGTTTTCATGTATATTACGATAGAGTGTAGAACGATTAAACCGTGTAAGAACGTGGCGACAATTATACGATTACAATGCCGATGGTTTTCAGCGATATTTAGGTCAGCCGGAGGTGACGTCACGAAAACGTTACATCGATGGACACCCAGGAGAGAGGCACGTTGTACGATTAACACGATGAATTCATAGTGGCGTCATACAACTTCTCTGCGACGTCATAATATGAGTTATACGGATGTTGGAAATGTCTCTATATCTCTAGAATCATAGAGGCATTCCCAGACACTATATTTGATGCGCTTGCGCAGATTAGTCGATAGACCTTTTCCCACAGAAAATGTGCTTTCTTTGCAGTCACTCTGGATACTGGAGAGGAAACTACAATGCTGAGTTCCGACTAGGGGCTATATGGGGAATGGATGAGTAGGGGATCGACAGCTGCTCATTTGTAACTCTTGGAGATTTCGCATAGTAGTAGGAAGCCGTTAAATTCCCTAGTATTGAGACTGAGGCTGATGCGGCGTGACGCGGCGATGACGTCACGATGACGTCGCATCCGGTCACGTGACATTTGGGTCACATCCGAGTCAAAGGTCACTTCCGGGTCAAAAGTCAAATGTCAGAGGTCACTTCCGGTCATGTGACGGCCCAGTGATCTCCCCCTACATATAAGACCCCAATGATCTGTTAGGTCTATTGTGGCGCATTGGACAATGTTTAACCTGATGGGAAACCCACTCATGGACATTTGCGGTATGGAGTGTGGCCACTTGTTTTCTTCATCTCGAGCTATAGAACACGATGGGAGGGATGTCGAGGCCAAGCGTTGATTTTTTTCTTGAAAAGTTACCGTGCGCATGTGCGCTGGGCAAGTAGCGCTGGGGTGGACACTTTGGGGTTTGGGTGGACCCCGAATGATCCGATTGGGTCGTGTGAGGTTTCAGTGTGAAGCATTCGTCGGGGTCGTCCAACGCAATGGGTCTGGGGTGGAACTGACGTCATTCTGCGCATGCGCAGGAGAAAATGGGTATTGGAATGAGACTTGTTGGGGTCGAAACGGACCCATAGTGGTCCGATTAGGCCGTATGAGGTGTCATCGTGAAGCATTCGTAGGGGACCATCCGACTGGACTAGTGTATCGTCCGTTTTCAACATTCTGTGCATGCGCAGACAGGGGATTGTAGGAAGAGGGGCATTGGAATGGACGAACGGTGTGTCTTTGACCTTCATTAATGGATATCAAAGCAGTTGTTTCTCCTAGATTAACAATAATCGTCCAATTGATAGATTTATACTATGCATTTCTATGCATGGGTATAGGCAAATTCATTATTTATGTAAACAGAGCCTCCAAATTTTTGTCCGAAGCACTTATTTTTTTTCGAATAAAATGGTATGTTTACGCGTGTTTACGTCGAGATATCGCGTTGATAGGATCGAGTCGAGTCGGAATTATATTAAAATGATACTATCACCATTCACGTTTTCATGTATATTACGATAGAGTGTAGAACGAATAAACCGCGTCTGTATTGGCTTAACAGGGTTCTAAATGCTTCTGTAGGTGGAATTGATGTCATTCTGCGCATGCGCAGGAGAAAATGGGTATTGTAATGGACCTTTTGGGGTCGAGACGGACCCATAGTGGTCCGATTAGGCCGTATGAGGTGTCATCGTGAAACATTCGTAGGGGACCATCCGACTGGACTAGTGTATCGTTGCAGGGAATTGTGGGAAGAGGGCATTGAAGTGGACTTTTTGGGGTCGAGGTGGACCTAAAATGGTCCGATTGGGTCGCGGGATATATCAATGTGAAGCTGTCGTGGGAGAGCGTCCAACTGGATGGATGTGGGGTGAGAATATCGTCTATCTGTGCATGCGCAGTAGAAAAAGGGCATGGGAATGGACGTGTTGAGGTCGAGATGGACCGATAGTGGTCCGATTGGTCCGCATGAGGCCTTATTTTGAAGTGCTCTTGAGGTAGCGTCGGATTGGACTGGTGCAGTTTGGCCGTAGCATAGAAAGCAGGCATTTCGGGGGTTCGTGGGGGTCTGTTGAGTGATTGAGGGACCATCCGTAATCCTTCAAGCTCTCGTGATGTAGATCCCGACTTGAAGGATGTCCACGTCATTTTTGACGCCATTGGCGACGTTACCAGTACGAGTAGTAGCGAAAGCGGGCGTTTTTGGGGTGAGTGGGGTGTGTTTGAGCGATTGAAGGACCATTCTTGGTCCAAATGCGTCGTGTGCGGTGTCAAAGTGAAACTTCTGCAGTATAGACCACGACTTGAGAGATGTCCCCGTCATCTGTGACGTCATTGGTGACGTCATCAGTAGGAGTAGTAGCCAAAGTGGGCATTTTGGGGTTGCGAAGGAAGGTGTTTGGGATAGGGGTAGACCATGTTTGGTCCAAATGGCCCGGTTGGGATATTCTAGTGAAGCATTCGTGGGGTAGAGTCAGACTGGCGTGTGTTTTATTGGAAGTCGCCCGAATCTGTGCGTGCGCAGTTGGGGTGTAGTAAGTAAAGTGGTAATTTTGGGGGTACGTGGGGTGTTTGAGCGATTGAGGGACCATTCTTGGTCCGAATGCGTCGTGTGATGTGTCAAAGTGAAGTTCTCGCCATGCAGACCACAACTTGGGAGATGTCCACGTCATCTGGGAAGTCATTAGTGACGTCATCAGTAAGTACTGGCCAAAGGGCGCTTTTTGGGGGGTGTGAAGGCAGGTGTTTTGTGTAGAGATGGACCATCGTTGGTCCAAATAGACCGTATGAGACCTTCTTTAGTAGTTCTTTTGGGGCAGCGTCGGATTGGACTGGTTCCTAGTCCGGTTTCATCCGGTGTGAAGGAAGGTCCATGTTCAAAATGGACTGTGTGGGTGACATCTTATAGTTTTCTGCATGTAGACGACGGGTGGTATGTTTTTGTTGGAAGTCCGCCAAACTGCGCATGCGCAGCTGGGCAGTAGTAACGAAAGATGTCATTTTGGGCGTGGACAAAGACATGTTTGGACAATCAAGGGACCCATCTTTGGTCCAAATAGACCGGTTGGAGTATCCAATGAAGCTTTCGTGGGAATATATTTGCCCTGTGACTTTTGTAGACAGATTTACAGTAACGCCTTAACGCTCTATTTTAACGTGGGCACCTGTACGTTCTGTCAGAAAACCTTGCCATCGCGACAATATGCTCAGACACAGTCAAAGTAAACACAATCGAGAGAGAGCAACAACAAAAATCATATTGCGTATTATGCATTTTATTATCTCCTCCATCATAACAACCTTCCGGACGAGTAAACTGCTTCAGGCAAGTCATACAAGCGAACATGTCGACTGCGCAGGGAATGATGAAAAGTCCCACATACCGCCACATTTATAAACCCTCGCCACAAAAAAAAACTCTCCTACGTTGTTCTCTCCACCAACAAACGCATCGCCGTCCTGTATAGCCTCACTCGAGTGCGAGCTGGAGAGAAACTTATTTCTGTTCGAGTTCCAACATCCGGGTATTTGACCAACCATTCACTGTCATTAATCGTGCGTCACTGAAGACGATGCTGGAGCAACTGGAGCGCGTGGATCCCTTAGAATGGTCTTTCCAACAACGCCCCAACAAAGCATGGCAGGTGGACAGGGTATGCCTCTATACATTAGCCCATATGGAAGGGCATATGAACCATCCTTGGTCCAAATGAGTCGTGTGGGGTCTTCTGATGGAGCGCACGCGGGGGCTAGGCCGAGTGTTGTGATTTGTAGTGTAAGTCACAGCATTCTGTGCATGCGCACTCATGAATGAAGCGCTCGTGGGGTAAAGTCCGACTGGAGTGGTTATTATCGGAAGTCACGTCATCCAGCGCATGCGTATTTTGGTAGTAGTAGAGAAAGGGTACTTTTAGAGGTACGCATGTGCGAGTAGTTGAGCAAGGGACCATTTTCAGGAAGACCCAGTGGATGTCCCTAGCGATCTCTTACCTTGGATCCTGATCCCACGACGTTTCCACCATCATCGCCCGCTGCTAGCCACCTACAATTTCCGGCTGATCGACTTCGCCTCTGTACCCAGACGCGTGAAAACCATCTTTAACGACCAAACTACAGCCTTCAAGTTGAATCTGGCGTTTGGTTGTGTGCTGCAGCAAAAGGAAACCAACCAAGTCCGGTACTTTTACCAGAGCAGTAACATCCGGGTATTTTCCCAACCGTTTACCATCAAAAATCGTCAAGTCATGACCCCAAAACGTCCATTCCAATACACTTTACACTGACATTTGACCTTTGACCTGGAGTGACCTTTGACCCAGATGTGACCCGGAGGTGACCCAGATGTTGCGTGACCGGATGTGACGTCTTCGTGACGTCATCACCGCGTCACGCCGCATCAGTCTCAGCCGCAATACTAGGGAATTTAACAGCTTCCTACCACTTCGTATCGAGAGGATAGGGCGACAGGACCAATCTTGTACAGGTGTAGTTCGTGGTATTTCATCGTTGCCCTATTTGTTCTCCTCCGCCATATGAGGTTTCAAATCTACGAACAGTTAGTCATAGGGCTTGGTCACCGCATTATTGCAAGTTCGCATGAAATGAGTTGCATCTTGATGATGGATTCTTCTCCCCAGGCTTGTATTTGTTGGCTGTCGATAGGAGTGTTGAACAACACAAAAGCACTGACAGTTCAAGGCGAAATCCCGAGAAGCTTTGCCCTGAGGGAAGATATTCCGAGATAAATATATTACGGATAGATTCCTGTGATGTCAACCTTCGATAAATAGATAGCTATAGAAATGGCAGACGAGATATTTGCTTAAACTAGTCGAGTTCCATGATCGAACGACATAACTTCCTTGGTTCATTATTGACTCTGTCCAGTCAGAAACTCGGGCTGTGGATAAATAAAAAATTAAATCTCACAGAAAACAGACGGACTTGAATGAAGTCCTTATTTCAATAAATTAACTTTCCAGCGCGCGGAAAATAGCCCGCGAAAAAACAATTTCCGCGGCGGAGTTAATACGGGGCGGCAAATAAATATAGGCCCATCCGATTAAATACAAACATAGGCGGTCGGTCAATATACATAAGGGACAGTGCCCGGTAATGACGTGGTCGCTCTCGTATTCAATAACCTCGGGTGCACAGCGCCTACAAGCTGCTCCTGGACTGATACCCCTTTATTTACACTACTATCAGCCCACCAAACGTCAAAACACGCTGTGGTTGAGTAAATTACCGCACTTGATTATTAAATCTACTGCTTAGCCATAGAAAATAAGCATTATGCCATTGTTAGAGTTTGTACCATCCTAACTGTCGGTATATCTGAGAGTAGGAGGTATACAATCTGATGCCATCAGAACGTAGAATAAACCGCCGATAGAAATCCGACTGATGTACATGTGTTTATGGTTTATTTATACAGCTAGTGGTCCAAGGTGCTACCAGTGTGATGCAGCGTTCAACCCCAAGTCGTGTTCAGAAACACATCACTGTTCGAATGACCAGGTATTGTGAATATATATGAAAAGAATGAAGAAATTCGTTGCTATCAGAGTAACAGGAGTCTACACTATCGTCTACGTCATTTAGAGATAATTCCTTGAGTAATTTATGTCATTCATGTTTCAATGAGGCGTTGATATTATTTAGTCTAACATGGGCACGTGTTACCACTCGACTGCATGCATAATTGTTTTGTGGTGACGTTAATTTATAACACACTCAGCTGTCAAATGATGGAGCGCAAACTCTGTCCCTAGCCTGGAGCCGCGGAGCACATTTGAGAGTGTGTGTTGGTGGGGGCGGGGAAGGGGGGGGGGGGCTAAACTCTATATCGGCCATGTTAAATGTTGGACTGGTGTTATCTAAGATCATTTGCGTACACTTCGCCATCCATAAGATGGCTTGCGAATCGTGTCTCTCCATTATCGCGGAGCGATATCCGATTCTGATTCGGCCTTTATCCGGCGGAGAACAGTCTAGAAATCTGATAAATTACAGGTGTACATACCACTTTTGAAACAGATATTGCCTGGGCTTACAAAATATATAGGTATGTATAACTTTCGTGGATTTATAATTTTGAACAAGTAGGACATCACATGACTCGAAAATGGCGAGCTACGTTGGGGTTACGTCGCTAGACTTTAGCTGATTGGCTGACGAAGTCACGCGGTATTGATTTCTGAAAATTCCCTCTTGCAATTGCCGAAAGTAGGCTGAAAATGGATACACACGATCCCAGGGTCAGTCTTACCGCGTATAGATGATCGAGATGGTTACAGGTTGATCTAAGATAGGATTTATAACATTGCGGTCCCAAAAAGTGGGTCGAGGTGCATATCTATAATGCCATGTTCTTCAT
Organism: Hanleya hanleyi; assembly: GCA_036873755.1. Taxonomy (NCBI): domain Eukaryota; kingdom Metazoa; phylum Mollusca; class Polyplacophora; order Lepidopleurida; family Hanleyidae; genus Hanleya; species Hanleya hanleyi. The sequence continues at coordinate 9,750 of JAVTVY010022242.1, forward strand.
CTTTGGTCGTGAAAACAGTTCACTGGGTACGGTATCAAATTTATTCTTGCAAAATGTTGGTCGTTCCATCTCAGAACGTCCCACTCAAGTTGCCGAGTTGTTGTAGCACGAACTCTGTCCCTAGCAACGGTGCGTCGTCGACGCTCTAACCCAGAACTCTAGCTACGATAGGTGGGCGAGGGGTCGTGCCAACTCCTATCGCAACTCAGAATGTAGCTGGGTTAAACTGTGAAAAAATAAGGGGCCTTATACAGCCTCGCATTCCGAAATATCTAGACGACGAAACTGACAACAAGGAAGAGAAAAACGATAGTTCTTCGATAAATTTTGACCGACATTTGTCCATGTACTATCTATCGTGACTGATGTGAAGCTCACAATGAGTGTGAAGAAAACATCGATTGATTTTTCGGTTTTGCCGCCTTTTCGATATGTTGATATAATTTGACCTAAGCTATTTTGCATCGTGACCTCTCTGGTCACGTGAATAAACACGGCTAGGATCCTTTTCTGATGACGTGAACAGAAAGGCCAAGCACATTCTGCGCATGTCCCCGCTAACTATGGATAAAGAAACATGACAGTTTTGTTGACGAAATCCGTGTTTGAAGGTAGATTCTCTGTCTAATAAACTGAGTCATTAGATGATAATTACACTGCTGGAAATGACAAATCATAATGTTTATTCCATAACATGCGTTTCGCGCCTGTGTCTCACTTCCCCATGCCCTTTAAAGTGAAAGACGGCGAGTGACTGAGGCTCTTTCTGTTTCTTTTACTTTTCGGCCTGATACCTTCGAAGTATGATCTAATTAAGGACAGCAACAACTTAATAGGCCCCTTCAGCCGATGTTTTCGGGCTAAACACTTGCCCGGGATTGTGCACTATTACCTCGATGCCTTGCCCTGTTGCCTGTAGATCGAACCCAGTTGCCTCGAGATCGTGTGAGATCTCCTCAAGACAGCTGATTTTGCAGAACATGTAATATATATTTTGTGATACACTTCATATCGAGAATTACAGAATACCATGTTATTGAGTTACGACAAATCAGGATAAACAATTCTGGCTTGAGGTATAACGCAAGAAAGAAGCAATCAGAGATTGCTTAATTGTATTCCCCCATCCCGCTTTAGTCCGACACTGCCTCGCCATTGTTCTGTTCTGTATTGGTCGTTGGAAGCCTATTTTTGATAATTATAAAAATTCTGTTTCAGTCGCTTTTTCGCCATGCCTCGCATAATACATATTCCAAGTATCAAGTCGATCGGCCGACAAGTGATAATAAACTGTGTTGATACAAGATGGTCGCCGAGGCTTTCGCGAAGTCCGAAAATGTGACCTGGTTATGAGACCTACATTCCTTGGACATGTTGGAGAAATTGTGGTGAAATTATGAAGCGATCAGTGAACTTTGAATTTTGCACCCAATTCACAAAAATTTCAAGAACCAAGGGCAATAACTCCTGAAAATATACCCGAAACGCGGAGAAACTTCACGCTGCACAACTGCAGGCCACTGACCACATATCTTGCAAATTTCATAACTGTCCATACAATATTAACCAAGATCCAGCCCGGATAAGTCCCAATTTCCAGAGATTTCAAGAACAGAGGGCCATAACTCTTGAAAATATGAGCGAAACGCGGAGAAACTTTACGCTGCACAACTATGGGGCACTGACCACATATCATGCAAATTTCATACTTGTCCATACAACATTAACCAAGATCCAGCCTGGACAAATCCCATTCAAGGAGATTTCAAGAACGGAGGGCCATAACTCTTGAAAATATAACCGAAACGCTACGCTGCGCAACTACGAGGCACTGGCTTCATTTCATGCAAGTTTCAATCCTGTTCATCAAATAATAACCGAGATATTGCGCGGACAAGAAATTCGGAAGGACAGACGCTCCGACGCTCCGACGGACGGACGGACGGAAGGAAAGACATATGCCCCACCCCCACCCCCCCTCCCCTCCCCCTCTAATTAGAGTGGGGCACAATAATTTACTTTATGTTATATCTATTTGGATATTTGTCCTAATCGTGTCGTGTGAAGGAGGCCTTTCGATAAAGTATTGGGAAATTCTTTCTGGATGACGGATGGCTACTGTGTGTCAGATCGGATGCATATTAACACAATGGGTATATCAGTTACGTTACATTTTTTTTATCATTCATTTTTGTCTTTGCCGTGTACCGGTATATATTATTGTGTTACATAGACTTTATTGCTCTCTTCTTAATTTCAGAGGTGCTATACGGAGAGATTATCTGCCCCGGGCAACTCAACTGTGTATCGTCTCGGATGCTAGCTCCGGTGTAGCCTTGTTCCATACTACGTGAGAACAACGCTACGGCTGCAAGCCAGTCACCAGATCGAGTTGTTGGGAAATTGCCGTACGGGAATAAAATAATTCGATTCTATGTCCACTTACCTTTCATAAAAATCCTTGTTTATGAGTGACCGTCCGTTTTTAGCTTGGCAAGAGATCGAAACTCGGACGAGGGGGGGGTAAAACTGTCCACATCGCCGCCATCTTTACATCGATAAGTTTTACATGGACAGTATAACCCCGTCGTGCGAGTTTCGCTCTCTTGCCAAGCTAAAAACGGACGGTCACTCATAAACAAGGATTTTTATGAAAGGTAAGTGGACATAGAATCGAATTATTTTATTGGTTATGGTCAATTGGTCTGGCAAATATTGCCCGTACGGCAATTTCCCAACAACTCGATCTGGTGACTGGCTTGCAGCCGTAGCGTTGTTCTCACGTAGTATGGAAAAGAGACCCCATATTTTGACAATTCAACCTTAACAACCCCCTCTCCAAAAACTCTTGCTTTGAGGGCCTGTGTAACGACTTGAAAATTCATTTGGATAAACAATACTGGTCATTCAGAACATCACGATGTATTGCTCTCATCGTTAAGAACTGCTGACTGCCTGTCTCTGGCAGGAAAACATCCTGTGACGCCTACAAATGAAACATAAAATTTATTTCCGGTACAGTCTGTTTTCATCAAAAAAAGTCGATACAGCTCGCCTTACTGCAAATTGCTCAATGCAATACAACCCGACTCATCGGAAATTAGCTGTGTTATAATTTTATGTTGCAGCAAAATATGTAATAGTTACATGATGACACGAGACAATGTATGCCAAATACTGGTAAAATATTCGGTGCTGCTCGGTGCAATATTGTGTCAATATCTGGCATACATTTCCGACTGTCTATCATGTAAGCTTAACTGTTTTATCCAATGATCAACCGAGCATGAGGGTGGTGCCCCGCTTCTTTCGACCTAATCCGACCTGTTGTGTATTTCAAATACACCATATGCGGTATCTGAAATACACCACGGGTAATTGTGCAATCTAGGTAAACCTAGATGGGAAATCAGGGGAATACCATCTAGACGTAACGCAATGAAACCTCATGCAAAATGTTCGCCGATATTCTGCGAGATCCCATAATAAACCAATCACGACCATTTCTGACTTTTCTCTTTGACAATGACTTTGACGTTTACTTCACGGAGATTAACATCTTCGCGCGGTACAATCTTTTGATATTTTCTACCAGCTAACAAAGCCAGACCTTTCAGCGGGAGTAAACTCTTTGATCTTCACGGTTTATGATCCCATATTTGGATACTGTTTCCCGATAATATTTATATATTAATCCACTTGCTACCGTGCGTAATTACTGTGGGCGTGATTTCAACAAGCTAGTCACCTGATTGGCTAACAAATATAGTTTCAGATTCGCATGGGATTTTTATATAGGGCTGAATTCAGATATAATATTCCGTGATATTACTGAGTTTACTGAGATTGAGTGTTGTGTATCGAATATATTACAGGAAATGGTCAAATCAAATTCGAGGAATCATTGGATAAACACAAATTATTTGTTTTTAAATGAGCAATGAGTTGTTACAGCGGCAGGCTGTGAGCAGCCAACGACCGTTGTTCCCTGCTACAAAGCATAAAGAATTAACCAACCTATCTGGGGTGCAGAAATTAGTGGACAGGCGACAGCGCCCCCAATTTACTTGTTTTCTGATAACGTTTTCACTATCTTTAGACTTGCAACAGCTTAGGCGGTGGAAGTCTCTGCTTTGGATGCTGTGCAAATGACCTTTGTAACAGAAATCTTTGTGAAGCAGGTAAGGTAGCGGTATTTAATAGTTAATATACATTGTCATAGTGGAAAATGAAGTTATAATATTTCAATGTTATATAATATATTGTCTAATACCATAAAGGTAGTATCACCAACGTTCCAGTAAAAATGAATGCCTGGGATTAAATGTATACGTTTCGTGTGTTGCTTTTTTTTGTATTTGATGCTAACAGGCACTTGTCCGTATTTACGCTACGGTCCAACTTGTGTGGAAATTTGCGGCCACTGCGTTAACGGGGAGCAGTGTGAGAAGATAACAGGACATTGCCTCCATGGTTGTGAAGCTGATTATGTGGCCCCACTCTGTCAAACTGGTAAGTAAAGTAAAGCGAATAGGTGATCACAAGGGCCTTGGTCTGTTGTATTATGCTAACTTGGAAGGATTTCGTCTGGATTAATCTCATTTTTCTGTGGCTTTTTTTGATTTGATGTAAATACCGAATAACATATCTGATAAATAATGTTATGCCTCCAAATCAATTATATCTCGCACACTTCAGATTGTTATGACACACATAACTGGTGTGCCTGAAACTGTTTATTATCAATAATACTAATCTAATTGTTTTATGATGGAAACATGTAACTTGCCAATATAATTGCAGAGGCCCAAATGATGTCATATAATACCTTCCAAGAGCAAAAATGTACTTGCTGAAGGGTAATATTAACAAATGTTCGTATCATTGACGTGAATATTGAGGGTCAATGAACCTAGTTAACTTGGAATGTCGTAAAGAATTCACATTTAGTACACACCGGATGATTCGTTGGTTACTTTCGAATGAAATTGATTCGATACATTTCATGGACAATTATTCCTATATCTAATAGTAGGACGCAATATGTATATATACAAAATTGCAGACAGCTATTTTGAATGGTGCCCTTTAATTTAAGATCGGGATACAAACTCGCTGACCTCATTCTGGCAAGCCAGGGCCTTGATCCGCTTGGGCTCGATGAATTGCATTGTTGAATAACGCTCTGAAGCCCCTTAGAATATGGCATCACCGCTAAAGTTATTTCCGCGGATGTCAAAATAATATTTATTCACCGATACATGGCAAAACAAATTCCGTTTGATCTAATCCTCTCAAGTCATAACGCTTTTCTGTTACGCTTTCTATACCGCTTCGAAAGTCTGAACACTTGCCGATTACCGATGCCTTGACAAGCAGTTCAGTGAGTAGAATAATATTATGTATCAGCAGATATTAACCACAAAACTTACTTTGTAAAGCGTACAAATCCTGAAATAAAGATCTCTGCTCTACAAGTTATACGCTACCTTTACCTTTAAAAGAAAGAAATACATGTACAAATATATACGAAGTTTCTAACTAACACGCGAGGAATACGTCCCGGGCAAAGTCGCCTGTAGACTGGCTATCCCCCGTGGTCATGCTCGTCGTCTCTTGGTTCTCTCCCGTCTTAGGTAGTACCGATGGAAGTATGGAATCCATGGTCGTCGACTTCGCAGTTGGCTAACCTATACTTGGACGTCGTACGTGTCGTCCTCTCCTGATCAGAGGAGGCTGTGTGGTTGGCTTTGAAGTTGAGTCAGAGAGATAGATAATTTTATTTGGAAGATATCTGGAGAGAAGCTGTGGAAATTGGCGCATTTGGGCAAAATCCAACGTATCTGTCCATCCATCTGGGAACAGTGAGATTATGGCGGGCTTCGTTCTCAATTCTGATTGGTCAGTCGCGACACGCCTCCGACAATGAGGTCATACTCTGATCAGCTGCCGGAGGCGCGTCGCGACTGACCATTCAGAATTGAGAACGAAGCCCGCCATAATCTCACTGTTCCTAGATGGACGGACAGTTACGTTGGATTTTGAATCTCCCGGCAAAGGTAAAAAATTGCACAAATTTACTAATTTGACGACGGAAATATATACAGTGATACTTGTAGAATATGCTGATGTGTATTGTTTGGCGGTAAACCGTTTATTTCTCGATTCACCCAAAGTGCATTTCACGCCTTGTTGTGGAGTTATATAAAGCATTTGGTTAAATAGAGACCCCATATTTCGACACTTCACCCTGATACCACCGCCCACACCCCCCAAAACTCTTGTTTTCGGAGAGTATGGTGGCTCCACTTTAAATACCTAAAAAAAAATAAAAAATAAAAGAAAATATTGAGGAAAAAAACATATCTAGACCACTCGTAAAGTGACTAGTAAAGATTTGTGGACCTCTAGGACTAACAAGGGACAAGCGATGTAAATTGGCCATATTGAGTTAAGTACCATTGTGCGCTGACTCAGGCTCAGATGGTATGGCGACCCCAATTGAAACATCAACAACTGGTCAGAGAGATAGACACTTTTATTATGAAGATATCGGGATACCTATTTAAAGTGACTAGCTAAAGATTTGTGGACTCGTAGGACCAACAAATAGACGCGGTGTAAATTGGCTGTTCTAGACCATTCAGCACTGGCTCGAAGGGTATGGCGTTCCCGCTTTAAACACCTACAAATGGGTCAGGAACATAGATTATGTCATTATGAATGTATCTAGGTCGCTCTAAAAGTGAGTAACAAAAGATTGTTGGATCTAACGGTAAATCGGCCATACTAGCATCATTGAGCGCTGACTGAGAGGGTATGGCGGCACCACTTTAAACACCTAAATATAGGTCATGGAAATGGATAATTTTATGGACAAGATTTGTGGACCTACATGTATAGGACCAACAAGAAGATTTTGAAGATATCTAGATCCCAAAAGATTTATGGACCCATACAGGACCAACAAAGAGAGGCGGTGTGATGTGGCAGTTCTGGGTCATATCCCACTGTATCGGAGGTTATGACAGCCCCACTTTAAGTACCTAAAATGGATCAGTAAGACAGAGAATTCAAGAGGGTTGTCGACCTATAGTACCAACAAATAGAGACGGTATGAATTGACAGTCCTGGACCACTTAGCATTGGCTCGGGGGTATGACAACCTCGCTTCAAACAACTAAAACTGGGGCAGGAAGATAAATTATGTTGTTGTCGAGATCACTTTAAAATGCCTAGCAAAATGTGTGCTGACATAACGGACCAACATGAACAGGTGGTGTAATCTGGCCATACTGAACTGTGGATCTTTTAGCGCTGGCTTGGAGGGTATGGCGGGGCCGACTAAACGCCTAAGAATGAGTGAGGTAGGTAGATAATTTCACTAGACCACGACCAAAGTGGCTACCAAAACATTTGTAGACCTATAAGGCCAACAAGGACAGGCTGTTTGAATTGATCATTTTGGGCTAAGGACCATTTGGCACTGGCTCGCAAGGTAAGGCGGTTCACTAAGAAGACAAAAACGTGTTAGAGAGATCTATATCAGTAGCAGCTGGAAAACAGGTAAACCCTCCAAGTCCCATATCCACAATAATATAGAGCTTCTATAATAACAATGCTTACATCCAATGGAGTAATAGACATATTTTTCATTATAATCTGTTGGGAGCAGGCGGTATTGGATTGTGGGAACTGGGGGCATGCCGAGTCAAACTGGATATAGGGAAGATAATACTCTACCTTAATATATGCCATGCAGTGATAAAGTAAAGAAAATCTTACCTCACGAAAGTACGACTTTGTGACAGTCTGTGTCAGTCGTACTTTATGGAGGGAAGAAAAGTTTACCTTAATATATACTGGCAAGAGATCAGACAAAAACAATCTTACATTCCGTCAGTCCTACACATCGGCAGTCCGAGTGATCGAACCTTATAGAGGGAAGGAAAATGTACCTAATTTATACAGTGAAGAGATCGCAGAGATAAAAACTTACCTTTTGACAGCAGGACAGTCCGACAGATCAAATTTGATAGAGGGGAGAAAACTCTACTCTATGTGTATGGCCAAGGTATGGAAGAAATAGAACTTACCTCAAGACAGTCCGACAGTGTGACTATCCGAGTGAGCAAACTTCATAGCGGAGAGGAAAATCTACCTTAACGTATACGAAGATGAGATCGTGGAGAGAAATACTTACCTTTTGACAGTACGACAGTCTGACAGATCGAATTTGATATAGTGGAGAAAACTCTTCTTTAATGTATATCGCGAAGGTATGGAGAAGAGAAAGCTTAGCTCCCGATAGTGCGACAGTCCGAGTCATCGAACTTTATAGAGGAGATGAAACTCTACCTTAATTTGTACCCAGAAGAGATCGCGGAGAGAAAAACTTACATTTTGAAAGTACGCCAGTCAGACAGTCAAATCTGATAGAGAGAAGAAAATTGAACTCTAATGTATATGGCGAAGGTATGGAGGAGATAAGACTTACTTCAACACAGTTCGACAGTGCGACAGTCCGGGTAATCAAAATGCATGTAGTGGAGGAAACTCTACCTTAACTTATACCGAGAAGAGATCCGTTTGACAGTACGACAGTCAGACAGATCGAATTTGAGATAGGGGAGAAAACGCTACTATACTGTATATCCCGAAGGTATGGAGAAGAGAAAACTTACCTCGCGACAGTCCGACAGTGCGAGACATCAAACTTATAGAGGGGAGGAAACTCCTTAACTTATGCAAGGAAGAGATCACGGTGAGAAAAACTTACTTTTTGACAGTACGACAGTCGTACAGATCGAATCTGATATAGGGGAGAAAACACTACTATAATGTATATTCAGGAGGTATGTAGGAGAGAAATCTTAGCTCACGACAGTCCGAGACACCGAACTTTAGAGGAGAGGAAACTCTACCTTACACCGAGAAGAGATCGCGGAGAGAAAAAAATACTTTTTGACAGTAAGACAGAGTCAGACAGACCGAATTTGATAGAGAAGAGGAAACTCTAATGTATATTGTGAAGGCATGGAGAAGATAGTTAGTCTAAATGAACTATAGACATATCGCTATACAGCATCGTTCAACATTTGTTCAACCAAGAAATATTATAGTGTAATTGCAGCTAGTATTATATTCGTATTGGAATATGAACTTAATTGTTCATCAGGCTAATATGCACTATACACATATGGCTAAACTGTGTTGTTCAACAGTTGTTTACCCGAGAAATACTATAGAGTTAGATATCGAAGACTGGACGCATTTGTTCAACCAAGAAATTTTATAGAGTTAGATCGCGATTGCTGTTAGTGTTACATGTGCATGATGACCGGCGCACTGTCGGGCTGTCGTGAGCCAAGTTTTCTCTTCTCCATACCTTCACTGTATATATGAGCGTATAGTTGTATGAACATAGTCTTCTTTTCTCTATGGAATGTGATCTGTCGGACTGTCGGAAGGTTTTCTCTCCGCGATCTATACAGATTTTATTTTAATGCAGAGTTTTCTCGCCTTTATACAGATTATCACTTGGACGGTCAAACTGTCGACAGGCAATTTATCTGCCCTCCATACGTTCGCAGTTTACATTATAGTTTCTTCCCTCTATACTGTCAAAAGTTAAGCTTTCTCTACCTTCTGTAGAGATTGATTTAATCCCTTCAAACTCTATACATATTACATGGGAAGGTGGGATTTAGATTTGGGAACTGGGGGCATGGAAGGTCAACCGGAAAACAGACTTCCGACAAGTGCCTCCGCGCCTGTTTTGCACCTCCGCATCCACGATGTCTACAGGCAAATATATCTGTTGTTGTTGTTGTTGTTGTAAAACTGTCCCGCTGAAATAAATCTATCACGCTAAGAGATTTTTGTCACGGTATGTCCACCAGAACCTTCTTAAAAGTGGAGAGAATTTTTTTTATATGTAGTAATATTAGCTTAGCGTACGATGACTCGGCTTCACTGACTATATATGCTGGCTAAACTTGGAGTGCTGAGATACCTCTCCTCCTACATACCGACCCATGCCCCCGTGAATACATATCAACAGTAGGTTGACACATAACAGGCAGTTAGGTATTAAAGTAGGACAGCATGTAAAGGCAGTCATTCCACTTACTAGACAAAAACTATGGTTGCCGGGATGGACATAAGAAATAACCTGGGAAACAAAATTCACAAATTTGTCCTGAATAAGGTGGAGGTAAAATCGCATAAGGCTCAGACGAAAACATCAATCCTGGCTACCGATATAGCATGTGATACCCAGAAGCAATTTCTCGCGAAAGTCGAGGATGCTATCAATTGGGCTGTAGATCTTTCAAGATCCACCAAGAGATGCCAGGACGCTCTGTAGTATGTGAAGAACTTGGTAGATTATGTCGTTCGTACAGTGTTATATATGACCCAGTCAGATTTGGAATTACAGATAGGCTCATAGACAGACTACAATAACGAGATTGTGATCGCTGCAGCGGGCCAGAACCTGGATTTCAATCCCGTTACAAATCTTACTCCGACGGCGTAAGGGATACCGCAAGGTCCGCATATCCCGATGCCTGACCCTACAAGTATTCCGCTCGTCGTTCGAGTGCTCGACTACGGCTGGTACGCACAAGAACAGAGCTCACGTATTCCGACCAGCCAGCCAACGGCGCAACCGGTCGAAGACAGCAAACAATTCACAACGTTGCCAACGAAACCAGGTAGAGCCGATGTTACCTTTCTAGTGATCGTGCATGCAGATGTCCTTTTACCCAATTCTGCAGATCGATGGCCAGATGCGGTCCCTGCGCGGAACGGCCGGCTGCCCCTCCGCCGCCGCCTGTGAGTGCAAGCACCAGAAACGATAAATCTAGGCGCTGTCAGGATGTTCACGATGGTTATACCCTACTCTCTGAAGAGGGTCCTGAGACGATCAGTGAGAGTGGTATCCTCGTAGAAAATACACCGAATCGGCTCACGCACCCGGTTAACCTGTGAGCGCAAATACTCCCTATTGCCATTGGCCATTTCAAGGTGGGCGTCCCTTTTGTCCCGGAGGTCGTCCAATCCTCTGTGCAGCTCCTGCTTCACGACATCATCTGCTGTTTCCTTGAATTTGCTGTGCTCTCGGGAGATATGCCCATCAAGCTCTGTAAGTTTCGCCAGGTTACTCGTGAGCGTTCCTTGGGTTCGCTGCAAAGCTTTATCAGAAGCATGCAGCTCTGTTATGGGAAGGGGAGGTTCTTCGATTGTAGCTAGAGAATCGCTGATCTGTTTCCCCATCACTGTCTGGTGGAGTGTCGTATGTACGTCTGTAACCATGCCCAAGAGATTTCTGAGCTCGATGTTTTTCACATCAGCTTCTTAGCGTCTTTTGTGGAGCTCTCGCAGTACGGTTTCCTACGCCTGCCTTCGCAGTGTTATCATGGATTCTTTATAGAATACAAGTTCTTGTTGAGAACAAATACGGTGAGGCCCAACTCCGACCATGCGATTCATTCTCCGCCATGTTTGCAAGTAAAAAAAAATACAATCACAATGATTTGTACAAGGGGACGGAACTTCAACCAGCAGAATCTCACCATAAGCAGTCACCGGTAACTGATTAGTGGACAGAAAAGTGTTGGGAGTTCCAGTTGATGTATAGCGTTAAAGCATTAAGATGTTAAGGAGTTGAGAAGGGAATAAGGTGTAACGACAGACGCTGACGGGGGTCACTGCGTTACGATGAATTAGTGTCAATTTCATGAGATATCCCGTGATCATTTAGACCAATCAGAGCATCTGTGCTCTCTCTCTCTATGACGTTGAATCGCTAGGGTATGTGTTTTGATGCGTTATTGTATCACCCAACCTAACCGGAAGACGTTACCAGTCGACTTCTCTACGTCAGCATGGATTATACATGCTCTGATTGGGAAAGTACGCGCACCAGACACTACGATATGATGCGACATCAGAGGAATATACATGGGTACAGAGAGATGGAGGGGTCAGAATCCGATGCAGATACTGAGAGCATTGCGGCTGTCTCTGTGAGTCCACACTGACTGATACTGAGAGCCTATACAGTGGCAGCCGAGTCATTGATATTCAGGGTATATCACAGGGAAGTCGAGTGAGGAAGACGAGGAACTTACCTGTGTCATAGTACCAACCTTTTGTCACCTATCGAGGACGCCGGGCAAGATAACATCCATATGCGCCCCTACATCAGGAAAACAGCCATGGTGATCTATGAACAATATAGCTTGCTGTCGCTTGTAGTGAATAGCAAGCGTTAGAGCCGACGTTCAATGTTCAGCCGTCGTCCATAAAAGAATTTCCGCGTCAAGATCTAGATATCTATACGACGTATGCAGGTCCTTCTGAAATATTGCTATCCAGAAATGGGCAGTTATCTATGTCAAATTGTAATTGTCTCAGAGCCGGCCTGGGAGAAAGCCCTGTTCATTCTTGTAAATGTGTTGGTCCGGACATGATGTTCCATCTGGTTTATCAGTAGTTTCCAACAAATCCAATGAAAGGGGTAACTATCCTTCACGGCGTCGCTAATATTGGGATTGTCCAGTGCTAGGAGATGTTCTATGTATCGTTTGATGACTGAGGAGCATCGGGCTTTGGAATGTTATCTTTTGACTATTTCTGCATACAGGTGTATTCAACCGAGTACAGATATAGATATGCCTATATACGAAAGCATATATTTTAAAAACAAGACAAACTGAAAAACTTATTGCTACACAAAATAAGAACATGGGACAGTTTATCACGAAATTGGAGCCCCTGACAGACACCACAGAGGCATGATGTTTGCAGACATATATTTATTGCATTTATGTGTGGGTAACGGCGGCTCAACAATGAATGTATGCCTACTTGTATATATATATTTTCAAAGGGCTGTTTATTTGGGCATAAGTTACCGCAGTTATGAAAAGTTTATTTCTATTGAAGAATTGTTAATAATAAGCTCATCACCTCATGGCCACGTGAGCCTGTATAGGGCAATGTAAAATCGTGGATGCTGAAATCATTAATAAATGCCCACGGGTTTATACTAAAAACAAGAAAAAAGATATAGATATGCCCAAAATGGCGCAAAATATGTACCCATTTGGGATACCTATACGTTTTTGGTATATGATATGAGAAATTCACTCCAATCTATAAGCAAGGAAATATCCCAAGAATCATATCCTTTACGTGCAGTAGCACTGAACAAAATCTTCTTGCTTGTGACATTAACGTACCGGTGATCAGTTTATAGAACACTGATACTATTAATGAACTAAGGTGTACAATGAGGTCCTGATGAGGTATAGTTGTATAGAGAATCGAGAAATCCCAAGTAAATAATGTATATACGGGTTTTCCTTTGCCATTTAGTTCTTCCAAAAGACTTTTTGAGTTTTTAAATATCCACATGCATTCGACATATGACTTTCTTGAAATGACAGCACCATTCTGCCCAAATGGTTTGCCGATTTTACTGCCAATCAGAAGGGCTAGGCACAGCGAATCCTAAAGATTCAAGGCCGTGGCTTGTAGGGATGTGAGGAAATCGAAAAACAATTCTAATTCTAGTGGCCATTATCTGTAGATATATAATATTTTATCAGCCAGTGAAACGATTGTCAAGGTACCGCCAAACTGTATGTACTTGGAGTGCCGAAATGGCTTAAATCCTATCGAAAAGGGATCTAACTTGAGACGAAGAGGCAACACAGAATATTTGTCTGTCCAATATCAACGGATATATCTAATGATACCAAGGTATTGTCGATATGAAAGGATTTTTTGTGCCAAGAAAGCAAGACATACATCCCAGAAGATAATATCCCTGGCTTAGTCAGACAGGTTGTGTCCGCTCTTAAGAGATAGAGCCACTTCCAAAATAGTTGTATGCGAAATTCAATGCCAGTAAACGAATCGTGCACAATTCCACCAAAATTGCTGTACGGGTTTAAAATAACTTCCCAACTTATAAATCATTTTTGTACACATGTCTACTTATGTTAATATAACTGTTAATATATTCTTCAGCGCGGGCATATGTCATAGCTCATTTTGGTCAACTAGCGCCGGAGCGCAACGATGTCCCGCTCGACAGAGCCGTTGACACTTAATGGGTCACGTCCAATCGATCGAAACGATTTCTCGATAACCGAGTAACATCGATAAATATCTCGTCTCGAAGGGCCGCGGTTTATCTCTATCGATTGTGGTCCCGGTTTGCTCCAGGTTTTCTCTCGAAGCACAAGACCATCTCGATCCACCTCGAAATAAATAGAATTGCTTCGAGAATGGAATCGAGATGCCTTATCATTCAGAAGGCGTATGCTCGTAATATATGTAGTTCTCTGTGGCAGCGAATTGTAAATTGTAATTGTCTCAGAGCCGGCCATGAGAAAGCCCTGTTCATTCTTGTAAATGTGTTGGTCCGGACATGATGTTCCATCTGGGTTATCAGTAGTTTCCAACAAATCCAATGAAAGGGGAAACTATCCTTCACGGCGTCCAGTGCTAGAAAATCTTGTATGTATCGTTTGATGACTGAGAAGCATCGGGCTTTGGAATGTTATCTTTTGACTATTTCTGCATACAGGTGTATTCAACCGAGTACAGATATAGATATGCCTATATACGAAAGCATATATTTTAAAAACAAGACAAACTGAAAAACTTATTGATACACAAAATAACAACATAAAACAGTTTTTCACGAAATTGGAGCCCCTGACAGACACCACAGAGGCATGATGTTTGCAGACATATATTTATTGCAATTATGTGTGGGTAACGGCGGCTCAACAATGAATGTATGCCTACTTGTATATATATTTTCAAAAGGCTGTTCATTTGGGCATAAGTTACCGCAATTATGAAAAGTTTATTTCTATTGAAGAATTGTTAATAATAAGCTCATCACCTCATGGCCACGTGAGCCTGTATAGGGCAATGTCAAATCGTGGATGCTGAAATCATTAATAAATGCCCACGGGTTTATACTAAAAACAAGAAAAAAGATATAGATATACCCAAAATGGCGCAAAATATGTACCCATTTGGGATACCTATACGTTTTTGGTATATGATATGAGAAATTCACTCCAATCTATCAACAAGGAAATATCCCAAGAATCATATCCTTTACGTGCAGTAGCACTGAACAAAATCTTCTTGCTTCTGACATTAACATACCGGTGATCAGTTTATAGAACACTGATACTATTAATGAACTAAGGTGTACAATGAGATCCTGATGAGGTATAGTTGTATAGAGAATCGAGAAATCCCAAGTAAATAATGTATATACGGGTTTTCCTTTGCCATTTAGTTCTTCCAAAAGACTTTTTGAGTTTTTAAATATCCACATGCATTCGACATATGACTTTCTTGAAATGACAGCACCATTCTGCCCAAATGGTTTGCCGATTTTACTGCCAATCAGAAGGGCTAGGCACAGCGAATCCTAAAGATTCAAGGCCGTGGCTTGTAGGGATGAGGGGAAATCGAAAAACAATTCTAATTCTAGTGGCCATTATCTGTAGATATATAATATTTTATCAGCCAGTGAAACGATTGTCAAGGTACCGCCAAGCTGTATGTACTTGGAGTGCCGAAATGGCTTAAATCCTATCGAAAAGGGATCTAACTTGAGACGAAGAGGCAACACAGAATATTTGTCTGTCCAATATCAACGGATATATCTAATGATACCAAGGTATTGTCGATATGAAAGGATTTTTTTGTGCCCAGAAAGCAAGACATACATCCCAGAAGATAATATCCCTGGCTTAGTTAGACAGGTTGTGTCCGCTCTTAAGGGATAGAGCGACTTCCAAAATAGTTGTATGCGAAATTCAATGCCAGTAAACGAATCGTGCACAATTCCACCAAAATTGCTGTACGGGTTTAAAATAACTTCCCAACTTATAAATCATTTTTGTACACATGTCTACTTATGTTAATATAACTGTTAATATATTCTTCAGCGCGGGCATATGTCATAGCTCATTTTGGTCAACTAGCGCCGGAGCGCAATGATGTCCCGCTCGACAGAGCCGTTGACACTTAATGGGTCACGTCCAATCGATCGAAACGATTTCTCGATAACCGAGTAACATCGATAAATATCTCGTCTCGAAGGGCCGCGGTTTATCTCTATCGATTGTGGTCCCGGTTTGCACCAGGTTTTCTCTCGAAGCACAAGACCATCTCGATCCACCTCGAAATAAATAGAATTGCTTCGAGAATGGAATCGAGATGCCTTATCATTCAGAAGGCGTATGCTCGTAATATGTAGTTCTCTGTGGCAGCGAATTGTAAATTGTAATTGTCTCAGAGCCGGCCTTGGAGAAAGCCCTGTTCATTCTTGTAAATGTGTTGGTCCGGACATGATGTTCCATCTGGGTTATCAGTAGTTTCCAACAAATCCAATGAAAGGGGAAACTATCCTTCACGGCGTCCAGTGCTAGAAAATGTTCTATGTATCGTTTGATGACTGAGAAGCATCGGGCTTTGGAATGTTATCTTTTGACTATTTCTGCATACAGGTGTATTCAACCGAGTACAGATATAGATATGCCTATATACGAAAGCATATATTTTAAAAACAAGACAAACTGAAAAACTTATTGATACACAAAATAACAACATGGAACAGTTTTTCACGAAATTGGAGCCCCTGACAGACACCACAGAGGCATGATGTTTGCAGACATATATTTATTGCAATTATGTGTGGGTAACGGCGGCTCAACAATGAATGTATGCCTACTTGTATATATATTTTCAAAGGGCTGTTCATTTGGGCATAAGTTACCGCAGTTATGAAAAGTTTATTTCTATTGAAGAATTGTTAATAATAAGCTCATCACCTCATGGCCACGTGAGCCTGTATAGGGCAATGTAAAATCGTGGATGCTGAAATCATTAATAAATGCCCACGGGTTTATACTAAAAACAAGAAAAAAGATATAGATATGCCCAAAATGGCGCAAAATATGTACCCATTTGGGATACCTATACGTTTTTGGTATATGATATGAGAAATTCACTTCATTCTATAAACAAGGAAATATCCCAAGAATCATATCCTTTACGTGCAGTAGCACTGAACAAAATCTTCTTGCTTCTGACATTAATATACCGGTGATCAGTTTATAGAACACTGATACTATTAATGAACTAAGGTGTACAATGAGGTCCTGATGAGGTATAGTAGTATAGAGAATCGAGAAATTCCAAGTAAATAATGTATATACGGTTTTTCCTTTGCCATTTAGTTCTTCCAAAAGACTTTTTGAGTTTTTAAATATCCACATGCATTCGACATATGACTTTCTTGAAATGACAGCACCATTCGGCCCAAATGGTTTGCCGATTTTACTGCCAATCAGAAGGGCTAGGCACAGCGTATCCTAAAGATTCAAGGCCGTGGCTTGTAGGGATGAGGGGAAATCGAAAAACAATTCTAATTCTAGTGGCCATTATCTGTAGATATATAATATTTTCTCAGCCAGTGAAACGATTGTCAAGGTACCGCCAAACTGTATGTACTTGGAGTGCCGATATGGCTTAAATCCTATCGAAAAGGTATCTAACTTGAGACGAAGAGGCAACACAGAATATTTGTCTGTCCAATATCAACGGATATATCTAATGATACCAAGGTATTGTCGATATGAAAGGATTTTTTTGTGCCAAGAAAGCAAGACATACATCCCAGAAGATAATATCCCTGGCTTAGTCAGACAGGTTGTGTCCGCTCTTAAGAGATAGAGCCACTTCCAAAATAGTTGTATGCGAAATTCAATGCCAGTAAACGAATCGTGCACAATTCCACCAAAATTGCTGTACGGGTTTAAAATAACTTCCCAACTTATAAATCATTTTTGTACACATGTCTACTTATGTTAATATAACTGTTAATATATTCTTCAGCGCGGGCATATGTCATAGCTCATTTTGGTCAACTAGCGCCGGAGCGCAACGATGTCCCGCTCGACAGAGCCGTTGACACTTATGGGTCACGTCCAATCGATCGAAACGATTTCTCGATAACCGAGTAACATCGATAAATATCTCGTCTCGAAGGGCCGCGGTTTATCTCTATCGATTGTGGTCCCGGTTTGCTCCAGGTTTTCTCTCGAAGCACAAGACCATCTCGATCCACCTCGAAATAAATAGAATTGCTTCGAGAATGGAATCGAGATGCCTTATCATTCAGAAGGCGTATGCTCGTAATATATGTAGTTCTCTGTGGCAGCGAATTGTAAATTGTAATTGTCTCAGAGCCGGCCTGGGAGAAAGCCCTGTTCATTCTTGTAAATGTGTTGGTCCGGACATGATGTTCCATCTGGGTTATCAGTAGTTTCCAACAAATCCAATGAAAGAGGAAACTATCCTTCACGGCGTCCAGTGCTAGAAAATGTTCTATGTATCGTTTGATGACTGAGAAGCATCGGGCTTTGGAATGTTATCTTTTGACTATTTCTGCATACAGGTGTATTCAACCGAGTACAGATATAGATATGCCTATATACGAAAGCATATATTTTAAAAACAAGACAAACTGAAAAACTTATTGATACACAAAATAACAACATAAAACAGTTTTTCACGAAATTGGAGCCCCTGACAGACACCACAGAGGCATGATGTTTGCAGACATATATTTATTGCAATTATGTGTGGGTAACGGCGGCTCAACAATGAATGTATGCCTACTTGTATATATATTTTCAAAAGGCTGTTCATTTGGGCATAAGTTACCGCAGTTATGAAAAGTTTATTTCTATTGAAGAATTGTTAATAATAAGCTCATCACCTCATGGCCACGTGAGCCTGTATAGGGCAATGTAAAATCGTGGATGCTGAAATCATTAATAAATGCCCACGGGTTTATACTAAAAACAAGAAAAAAGATATAGATATGCCCAAAATGGCGCAAAATATGTACCCATTTGGGATACGTATACGTTTTTGGTATATGATATGAGAAATTCACTCCAATCTATAAACAAGGAAATATCCCAAGAATCATATCCTTTACGTGCAGTAGCACTGAACAAAATCTTCTTGTTTCTGACATTAACATACCGGTGATCAGTTTATAGAACACTGATACTATTAATGAACTAAGGTGTACAATGAGGTCCTGATGAGGTATAGTTGTATAGAGAATCGAGAAATCCCAAGTAAATAATGTATATACGGGTTTTCCTTTGCCATTTAGTTCTTCCAAAAGACTTTTTGAGTTTTTAAATATCCACATGCATTCGACATATGACTTTCTTGAAATGACAGCACCATTCTGCCCAAATGGTTTGCCGAATTTACTGCCAATCAGAAGGGCTAGGCACAGCGAATCCTAAAGATTCAAGGCCGTGGCTTGTAGGGATGAGGGGAAATCGAAAAACAATTCTAATTCTAGTGGCCATTATCTGTAGATATATAATATTTTATCATCCAGTGAAACGATTGTCAAGGTACCGCCAAACTGTATGTACTTGGAGTGCCGAAATGGCTTAAATCCTATCGAAAAGGGATCTAACTTGAGACGAAGAGGCAACACAGAATATTTGTCTGTCCAATATCAACGGATATATCTAATGATACCAAGGTATTGTCGATATGAAAGGATTTTTTGTGCCAAGAAAGCAAGACATACATCCCAGAAGATAATATCCCTGGCTTAGTTAGACAGGTTGTGTCCGCTCTTAAGAGATAGAGCCACTTCCAAAATAGTTGTATGCGAAATTCAATGCCAGTAAACGAATCGTGCACAATTCCACCAAAATTGCTGTACGGGTTTAAAATAACTTCCCAACTTATAAATCATTTTTGTACACATGTCTACTTATGTTAATATAACTGTTAATATATTCTTCAGCGCGGGCATATGTCATAGCTCATTTTGGTCAACTAGCGCCGGAGCGCAATGATGTCCCGCTCGACAGAGCCGTTGACACTTAATGGGTCACGTCCAATCGATCGAAACGATTTCTCGATAACCGAGTAACATCGATAAATATCTCGTCTCGAAGGGCCGCGGTTTATCTCTATCGATTGTGGTCCCGGTTTGCTCCAGGTTTTCTCTCGAAGAACAAGACCATCTCGATCCACCTCGAAATAAATAGAATTGCTTCGAGAATGGAATCGAGATGCCTTATCATTCAGAAGGCGTATGCTCGTAATATATGTAGTTCTCTGTGGCAGCGAATTGTAAATTGTAATTGTCTCAGAGCCGGCCTTGGAGAAAGCCCTGTTCATTCTTGTAAATGTGTTGGTCCGGACATGATGTTCCATCTGGGTTATCAGTAGTTTCCAACAAATCCAATGAAAGGGGAAACTATCCTTCACGGCGTCCAGTGCTAGAAAATGTTCTATGTATCGTTTGATGACTGAGAAGCATCGGGCTTTGGAATGTTATCTTTTGACTATTTCTGCATACAGGTGTATTCAACCGAGTACAGATATAGATATGCCTATATACGAAAGCATATATTTTAAAAACAAGACAAACTGAAAAACTTACTGATACACAAAATAACAACATGGAACAGTTTTTCACGAAATTGGAGCCCCTGACAGACACCACAGAGGCATGATGTTTGCAGACATATATTTATTGCAATTATGTGTGGGTAACGGCGGCTCAACAATGAATGTATGCCTACTTGTATATATATTTTCAAAGGGCTGTTCATTTGGGCATAAGTTACCGCAGTTATGAAAAGTTTATTTCTATTGAAGAATTGTTAATAATAAGCTCATCACCTCATGGCCACGTGAGCCTGTATAGGGCAATGTAAAATCGTGGATGCTGAAATCATTAATAAATGCCCACGGGTTTATACTAAAAACAAGAAAAAAGATATAGATATGCCCAAAATGGCGCAAAATATGTACCCATTTGGGATACCTATACGTTTTTGGTATATGATATGAGAAATTCACTCCATTCTATAAACAAGGAAATATCCCAAGAATCATATCCTTTACGTGCAGTAGCACTGAACAAAATCTTCTTGCTTCTGACATTAATATACCGGTGATCAGTTTATAGAACACTGATACTATTAATGAACTAAGGTGTACAATGAGGTCCTGATGAGGTATAGTAGTATAGAGAATCGAGAAATTCCAAGTAAATAATGTATATACGGTTTTCCCTTTGCCATTTAGTTTTTCCAAAAGACTTTTTGAGTTTTTAAATATCCACATGCATTCGACATATGACTTTCTTGAAATGACAGCACCATTCGGCCCAAATGGTTTGCCGATTTTACTGCCAATCAGAAGGGCTAGGCACAGCGAATCCTAAAGATTCAAGGCCGTGGCTTGTAGGGATGAGGGGAAATCGAAAAACAATTCTAATTCTAGTGGCCATTATCTGTAGATATATAATATTTTCTCAGCCAGTGAAACGATTGTCAAGGTACCGTCGAACTGTATGTACTTGGAGTGCAGAAATGGCTTAAATCCTATCGAAAAGGGATCTAACTTGAGACGAAGAGGCAACACGGAATATTTGTCTGTCCAATATCAACGGATATATCTAATGATACCAAAGTATTGTTGATATGAAAGGATTTTTTGTGCCAAGAAAGCAAGACATACATCCCAGAAGATAATATCCCTGGCTTAGTCAGACAGGTTTGTCCGCTCTTAAGAGATAGAGCCACTTCCAAAATAGTTGTATGCGAAATTCAATGCCAGTAAACGAATCGTGCACAATTTCACCAAAATTGCTGTACGGGTTTAAAATAACTTCCCAACTTATAAATCATTTTTGTACACATGTCTACTTATGTTAATATAACTGTTAATATATTCTTCAGCGCGGGCATATGTCATAGCTCATTTTGGTCAACTAGCGCCGGAGCGCAACGATGTCCCGACAGAACCGTTGACACTTAAGGGGTCACGTCCAATCGATCGAAACGATTTCTCGATAACCGAGTAATATCGATAAATATCTCGTCTCGAAGGGCCGCGGTTTATCTCTATCGATTGTGGTCCCGGTTTGCTCCAGGTTTTCTCTCGAAGAACAAGACCATCTCGATCCACCTCGAAATAAATAGAATTGCTTCGAGAATGGAATCGAGATGCCTTATCATTCAGAAGGCGTATGCTCGTAATATATGTAGTTCTCTGTGGCAGCGAAATTAATCTCGGCGAATACATATGCATTAACATAAAAACGGATAATGAATTAGATTAAAAATGAATAATTTAATATTATTTTGTAAGTCTGTCTAGATATCTGGAGTCGCACGTGCTGAATGAGAAGAAAGAATCATCACCCACTGAAAAAGTATAAGCTGGCTGATCATTCAAATATATATTCATTAACCTCAGGACATGGACCTACCGATTAAACGTTGAATAATATGGAGAAAAAAACGTTTGCAAACAAAAAAAAACGTTGCCGGGATTTTATTTTAGGGTACGATATGCGTATACGACAAGCGGTCCCAAAATTTGGTGCCCCCACAACACTTCGATCGTTTGAGAATCTACGAAACGGTAAACAAAAAACACGGACAAATAGAAACCTGGACCCCTTCAAGATTACCAATAAATGTCATGCCCATCTCCAAAACCGGGACGTTTCGATCGAGATAGAACCGGGAGGAAACCGGGGGAACGTCGCCAGGGGTCCGGTTTTGCCCTCCCGGTTACGGCAGAGAAATTTCTCGATCCATCTCGAAGGTATCGAGAAAGCGCCTCGATTAATAGGACGTGACCCCTAACATGCATTTAGATAGGCCAGACGAACAAATTTTCCTGTAAAAATCGATCCACACATATTTGAATTCTGACATTTGAGTATGTGTTGCAAAATATAGTTTCCCGGTTGTATTGTTTGTATACCAAAAGATATACCTAATCAGTCTCAGATACTCCTGGGTTATAGATCAACGACAATTTTTTCCGAGGGACGTCAACAGTTCGACAGTTACCTCGAGGTCCAAGCGTCCCTACTGATAACAAAGAGGAACGTGCTGCCTGCGTGTCTGTTTGTCTGCATATGTTTGTATTTTGCCTGCATGTGTTTTTATTGGGTAATAATGACAAATCATGCTAATGCAACGACAGTTATCTGTATTTATTTGATAATTAACTATCAAGTCTCAGGTTCTGGTAAGTTGCAGCAGCATCCGATCCCATTCCAGCTTGCCCAATTCCTTGGTATGGCCCGGGATGCATTTCTCTATGCGGCAACTGCGCTAACCAGGAACCCTGTGATCATCGTACTGGGGTGTGTACAAATGGATGCGAATCAGGATTCACTGCGCCATTATGCAAAGAAGGTAGGAGAGAGGATACTTGAAATATCTTATTTCCGGGGTTTAAAATAATGGGTAAAACTCCAGCAATATCTATGTCATACTGGTGCAATACATCAATTTATAAAAACGATAGACACATCCAGCGAAAAGGTTTTATCTGCTCTAATATCCAAATGCGAATCGAACTCTTGGGTGAGTCAACCACAAACAGATTCAACACATGTCACGCGTCTTCCAGGGGCCACCAAACTCGATTTGTTATCAATTTCTTCGTGGTATCCAAGCAGTACTTGGAATAAAAAAAATAAATGACAATAAAAAATAAAAAATAGCTATTAGCGATCAAACTGTTTGACTTTTATTTCATCCACTCAGCCAAAACATGTGTCCCGTTTCTGTAAGTAGTAGTAAAATGGCACCTGGGTCGCGTTGACCTTTGCTTTTTGCAAATCGTTAATTTCCGGAAAGGCATATGCAACCCCAAACGCCATGCAGTTATTGCAATGGTATTTGTGATCAACGGGAATGTCCGGTAGTCACCGAGAATATCCATGCGCAGGGGTCAAAGGAAGTGATGTCACCCAACTGTCAAAGGTCAATCCTACCCCAGATTCTCTACCGTATAACATGTCCCTCCAGTGCACGTCATCAAACACGCTTGACATACTCACGTAGCATTAATTCCCGTTCCTCAATGCACGGCCGCGAACCAATGCTTTATAAATTAGAGGGTCCGTGACAGTGTGCTTCATTCATCGTGCATCGTTTCATTAACTATGTCTCAAGTCCTACGAGCCGTCCTTCCCCTTAATTCTGATTACATATCTATGAGGATAAAGTCACTCTCCCGGAAGAACGTTATGTCTACTGGTTGGCCCTTCACTCTATATCGAATACGGTTACCGTGACAGCTGAACCAAATTGAAACGGGTGTTGAGCGGCGAGCTCGACGGCAACCTCATTCATCTTGATCTATGGACGCCTTTCAAGAAAGTCTTGCCTATTTTGGACAACCTGTTTACAGAGGATGAGCGAACAGCCATCCAGTTGGCTTGGCCTCGTGACACCCATATCCCACCGCTGGCAGAGGAGGAGGACGACGACATAAAATATGCACATATTCTCAGTCGACACAGGGGTCAAATCGTCTTTGGCCTGGCGACTTTTGTCACTGACACCCCTATTTCACCGTCGGAGGACGACGATGATGTCATAGGCTATCTGGCTATCCTCAGCTAACGTGCGGGCTATCACATGTATAAAATGGATTACAAGCGTCTAGTCCGTCATCCATAATTCAGCCGTCGTCCATTAGAGAATATCCGCGTTCAAACTCCAAAGACCTATTCCATATTCCATATAACAGTATTAGCCGAGACCGACGACCGTAGGCCTCGTTCAATATTGAAGAGCTAGGAGGATGTATTGGACACGTTGTATTATAATCACGGGCGTCCGGCCGCCTATTGTGCTTTGTCTGCCCTCTATCGAGCCCCAGGACATACAACGTACCCAAGTCCGAGATTTCTTACGAAACAAGACGCCTATGCCTTACATCAAACCGTCTGTCGCCATTTTCCAAGGAAGCGGGTCATCGTTGGGGTATAGTTGCTTAATGACAAGTGAATTTGGTCGACGAGATGGCCTTCGCCTAACACAACGTTGGAAGTGGGTTTATCTTGACCTGCAACGATATCCTCTTGGAATACGCGTGCGTCGTAACCATCCGAACGAAAACGGGGGACAATTTCGTGCCTCCCTTCAAGGGCATGCTGAATCGCTAAGACGCCATCACAATCGCAAACCGACAAAGGAAGGGAATTTTCCCAACATGCCTTTCCAACAGTTTCTCAAAGCCCTGATGATGTATTTCTTTCCCGGCTTCAATCGGACTATCAAGGGCCGCACTTACGAATATTTCACCTATAAGAATAATTCACGGTACACTGACGTCATAACCCCGCTGGTCGAGAGTTACAATCAGGCGTATTCAGAAAGCGTCCATAACCGTTACCGAACACAACGAAGCCCAAGTCCGCCGTGTCTTGTGTCCGATGCAACCACGCCCACGACCGAACGCAAGTCACAGCCAAACCCACAGGAATCGAGGACTGGAAGACATGCACGTACATCAAGCGTTGTTTGGGAATCCCCAGCGCTCGACCTGGATGCAGCAAGTGGAACAGCAGCGCGGGATGCCTACACCGCGGAAGATAAACGCTCGATACGCCCGTTGGTGACTTGGGAACAGGAGTCAATGCGTAAAGCACCACAACGAGCACCATGGTTCATGGCACGTATCCCGACAATGCGCCGATCACAACGTCACAACGCCGATCAAAAGCCCCCGAGGACTGGGCATCTATCACTACAGGAAGCGGAAAGACTCATTCATCATGTTTTACCTCACATTATTAGCAATATCTCGGCGGACCTCCTCCTAAGCAACACCTTAACTCACTACACAGTTACCTAAAGCCTTACATCTCCCTAATCGATAGGAATGTGGCCTGTTGGATACAAAGTACCAGTACACGTGGTACAACGTTAAAGGAGAAATAGTGTCGTACATGGTCATGCACGCCAACAAGACATATATCTCCGTTTTCCAACAAGACCAGTATCACACCGCCGAAATCTTCATTAAGGCGTTGTGCCATGTCATAAGAGTAAGATCGGCCGTCGGGTGAGTAGCAGGACAGAATCCCTTCCTTTTGTGGATTCCGTGATGCTGTCGTTTATTGAATACAATCAAAAGTTCCATTTGCAGCTGACGGGTCAACGCGGGTATGGAATTCAGCTACGAATTACAGCGGCTGTTTGGACAGCAGTCGAAGTTGTACACTGGTCCTATCGAAGTAGGTTTCACAGCACGATGTACAAGAGAGGTGGACTGTATGGACCGTACATCTATTTAGACGCGATCGATACACACATCGTCGGAGAGAGTAAAATACCCCTACAACATATCTGTGAAAGGCAACTTTGGTGATCAATTGACCAAGTTCCAGTCACGTCATCTGTCTACCTGTCGGACAGACGCTCCATCAAAATCGATATAATGGACGATACCAGTCAACTGATCGCATTCGAGCATGGAAAAGTGTTACTGACACTTCATTTCCGCCAAGAATGATCGACAAACTTCGTTAGCGAAGGTACCTTACAAGTGCAGTATGTCCAAGTATGTTGATCATCACATCAAGCTAGTCGGGGTGGCATTTATCCGTGTGCAGTGGAGCGCGTATTCAATGTGGTCATGGAATTGGTAATGGCTTTGGCCGCATCGTCATGACGTGTCTCCCCATGTTGACCCATAGCGTCAAGGCACTAATCGTTCGAGTGGGATTATAAGTTATGAGGGATGCATTCAGTGGTATACCGATCGGTGCGGCAGGCCGTTAAACGCCGATCTAAAGACGCATGACGCGTCTTAGCCGCCAAAGCCCAACGCATCATGCAGCCAAAGCCCAACGCGGCATGCAACCAAAGCCCAACGCAGCATGCAACCAAAGCATCAAAGAAGACGCACCATTTCACAGCTGAGAAAACAATGACGCACATCGAAGAAGCAAGAAATCTTCGCGTTTAAACGGCTTTCATCCACGCCGATTCGTGCCCTTCTACCAACGCTGAATATGATTGATGGTCGTACTGCACACCCAGTGCCGAAGAGTGGTCGAACATCTACCTCTCTCTAGCATTGCAGCCACAGGTCCTAAAGAATTCACCGCCTGCGCCGGTTAGATGATACGGAGCTTCCACTTTAACCGACTTCTACAACGATTGCAAAGAAGAAGTGTTATCCGACACCGTCTATCTCGAACTCCGTGAAGGGATGTTGACTCTTCGGAATTTCCTCGATTATTACAGCTATCTGGATGTCGCTCCATTCCTGGAAGCTACCAACAAAATGGCCGCCTTCTACTGAGGCAGGAGTGTGCCAGTATTTCCGGTCTGACCCTACGGTATCTTTTCCAGCATTTACCTTCCTTCTTTTCGCTCATCGAACAGAACGACTCCGACATGTTTGACTGTTTGAAAGGAAATATCGTGGTCGGGCCCAGCATTATATTCCATCGTTGTAATGAGAAAGAAGTGAATAACATTCGGGCCTGTGAGAAACTGTGCCATAAAATAATCGGATTCGACGACAACGCCCTCTATCAAACATCTATCTAGATTTCTCTCACGACGTATCTAGATATTTATATGTGGAGGGTGCCATATAATCCCAAACGTAAAGGTTAAATAAGTTGCCGGAAATTAATGATATGTATGAATGCCAAATGCATTTGATGACGGACATTGGAGAGACATGTTATCCGCAAGAGGTTCTGGAGTCGACTTAACATTTGACTTTTCCGTGAACTCACTTCCGGTTGATCACGCGATCGTCACGTGACCGGTAGTGACATTTTGATTCCTATGCATGAACATTCTCGGAGATGTCAATTAGCATTGAATTGACTGAAGGGCAACTGAGGTCGCGTTGACATTTCCAAGAAATAATGATGTGCAAAAAGAAATGTCAACGCGATCCAGATGCCCTTTTACTACTACTTTATATCATTTAGAGGTATTTCTCGATCCTATTTTGAAATGATTTTGAAAGAAAAAGAATAAATTGGTTGTCAGATTCGAACCCACGACCCCGGCTAAACGCGTCGATGCTCTACCGACTGAGCTGTGAGGGACCATTGGTATTACACCCGTGGATTTTCCCAGTGATGACCAACCTTCTTTCTAGGCTCTGCATATATATTCATGTATGATCAGTGTCGGGCAATACCCATACCAGATAATCATTTCTTCATTATAATATCAGTTACGCGCAATGCAACACTGAAAAAGAAGGTTGGTCATCACAAGTACAACCCACGGGCTGTCATTCTCAGTCGGTAGATTATCGGCGCGTTTAGCTGGGGTCGTGGGTTCGAATCCAGCTGACGACTAATTTATCTTTTCTCTCTCAAAAATCATTTCATATTCATATATACTCACCGACGGGCAATATTACAACACATATAAGGGAAGTGAGAAGAGGCGCCGACATACTGACTGCGTCACATGACTTCACAGAATAGTCTTCTGGTTAACCTATTCTTAAGCACATATCAAGAATCTAACGATTCGTGATATGTGTTGTATCTCAGGTACGCTTTTATTGTACCTGTTCATGTGGCAACTTGGATGATATGCCATACGAAATAATCATTTCTTATTTTTTTCTGAAATTATGTTGTAAAATTAAACGAAGAACACCTTAATCGTTGAAAACAGAACAAAACTGATTTTTTTTCAGTTATATTTTGCTTGTCCCGGATTTCCGACTTCCATTCACCCCAGTTATAAGATAAAGGTGACAATTGTTTATTATACACATCATTTTCTGGCGAGGGAAAATTGCTGTACGATTTTTATAATTTAATTGATTTAGGTTGCATTTTCTTTCAAAAAATGGAGTAGTATAACATGTGTAAAGCATACATCATTGTTTGTCACTTACTTTACGGCACTAGCGTTTCTCCAGTCTGTATAAACCATACAAGTTTGAGAGCTAACGTGGTAAACTCGACGTACCATCTTTGCTGAAGAAAGCCCTGGAAATATATATCATATCATTGAACAAAATGTCACCACCATCAAGTTGAGGCACTATTCTCGTTACGTAAAAAAAACAGCTTAGTGACGGTGATGATATTTTCCATGCATTCAAGCTACGCGAGACAGAAAAAAAGTAATAGAAAAGGTTTATAAATTTTCACTTGTCATTCCGTAGTAACATAGAAAGTAGTTTCCATAAATTCGAACCAACTTAGTTTCGTTACGGTAATATAGCCCCGGAGCACATTTGAAAGTGGGGGGCCTGAACTCTATACCGGCCATGTTAAATGTTGGACTGGTGCTGTCTAAGATAGGTCTTATAACATTGCGGTCCCAAAAAGTGGGGGGTGGGAGCTAGTCCCTCGATTCCCCCCTCCCCCCCCCCCGCCGCGGCTCCTACTAATGGCATTAGTATCAAATTGATACGGATACGGAGTAAAATACGAAATATGCGTAATGAACATAGCACAGGTAAGATCACTGAATACAAGTAATAGAGAAGCTGTTTAAGACGTTTCAGCCTATTATATGTAAATATCTTTGATTTCGAAATCAGCTTCCTTGAAATGCCATTATGCCCCTTTCGTGAATATATAAAATCGCCCGGTTTCATTTTACGGGCGCATTCCGCTCTGACAATTCCGGTAATAGCAGGAGTTACCTTTTCGCAAGTTTGTGGCGGAAACGATTACCAACCATGATGATGAACCCGTGTGCCCTACTGTTTACAAGGATATTGTATATAAGAAATTAATAATGGTTTGAACCAATCCGGATATGCAGTAAAGACAAAATATTGGAAAACTATTGGGAGTGCTAAACATGTCCGCTACCAATGCTCAATGGGGAACAAATAGTTTATCTGTCATGCTGGACTGGCAGGAACCTCGCCCAAAATATGTATCCGGTGGCTAGGTAGTACCACATCCCGGTGATGTGGTCAGTCCCGGTGAATGCATTTTCAGTTAGTCTGCTTTCGATCTTTTTCTCAAGCAGACCAGAAAATCACTATTTAAATCATGATAATTGTGATTAATTACTTGCATGCAGCAAAGAAAATCTTACAAGTAAGGTTGCACATTTCGGAGGATCATCCATGGTCGTCATCTAATGTAGGAATATTTGCACTAAGGTTCATACCAAAGGAATGCAATATTTCTCAGTGTTGATACTCATCTTACGGAGGCTTTTCTTAGCCGGCAGCATTACAGGTGATTCGCCAATGTTACTGGAAAATCAGTACAAGCGGCTAACAAGCGATTTAATAGTATCCCGACATCCACGTGTGTGTGTGTGTGTGTGTGCGTGTGTGTGTGTGTGTGTGTGTTTGTGAAAGGTGTCAAATGGGGACATTGCCATGAATACACACGTTTCAAATGGGGACCCCCCTCCAAACTTGGACGTCCCCGTTTGACTTAAGGCTTGAAACGTGCAGCCAAGCCTGTTTGTGGAACTCTCTAGTGAAATGAGGTAAATACGGTATACGTCCACATTTAGGCAGCAAAATTCAAGCGCGGGGTGTATGCGTGTGTTTCCCGCTTCGTGGAGAAAAAATCTGCTCAATACACACAGGTCCCCGTTTGCGCATGAATTAGTTAGTCACGTGACAACGAACGAAGAGAGATAAAACGAGACTGAAGAAAGAACAATACACGATTCGACTGCGGGCAATATTGTACGGAACGTGAGTTGAATTTTCTGATTTACTTTGAAACACTTGGTTGATGGACATAAACCGAAAACGAAACAATAGGCGTACCGTACCTAGTCAGATATTTTGTTTGTCCCCAAACGACAATTAGACATTGTGGGTACAATGTCACGGTCTTTCCATGACGTCCCCCAAAGGTATTATTTCGCTGTATCGTGATGAGGCATATACTACACATTTTCCGGAAAGTTTAATTTGTCAAGATTGCGAGAGCCTTAGATCGAGTGTGAACTTTCATCGTTATGTGCCGTTATCCAAACAATTGCTAAAAGATAAACTATTGAAAGCCTATGGTTTTCTGTATGAGTCCGCTCTATCTGGGCACTGAATATATGTCGCTCAATACTTATTTCCTCGTGTACATCAGCATACTTCAAACAGCATGCTAATTGGGGGCGGAAATTGTATCCTGCCTGCAACAATGCGAATGCATTCTTACTGTCAATTCCAAACACATATATATATTTCCTCAATCAAAATTGATGACCTGTACCAGAAACTTCAGCCTAGTATCCACAAATCGCGTGAAACAACAACGAGATGCAGTTGCAGAGATGCCCGTTCAATTACGTATTGTGGCACGCGATTTTAGTCCACTGGGTATTGTTCTTAAATTAGTAAAGTAATCCCTACCTTCTTTGGACAGTCCATTCGTACTTCATCTGGGAACATTCCACGTAAACGGCGGCATCGAATATTCCCTCGTTTTAGGGTCTTTAATCCTAGACACCTAAATGCCATCCCTGCCGAGCTTGCATAGAAAACAGCTAAGTTCCTACGCTCGCCGTGAAAGGAATACTCGCGCGTATTTGAAGACAGACGCGCGCACTTCCGGTGAAGCAAATTATTCACCTTGTTTGTTTCCGAATACCAGTATCGCTAAGCCCCTGTCTACGCTGCAGTATGTCAAATTAACGGCTTTCTCGTAACTGTTCAAGTTTTCCACAATTACTGTTCCCGGTACGGAGTCATTGGCAACGAAAGAACGCAGTATTGGAAGTAAGTGGCAGCAAATTAGAAGTTCGTAACTATTGCGGTTCAAGAGATCAAAGGTTTACAAAATTGAGTCGGCCCCGTCATGTAACACGACATTTATTTAATTGCGAACTCCGGATGCCTCGAGTGTTACAGCCGAATCTCGAAATTGACAAATCCCATTGAATAGATGAAATGAACATGTGACCATTTAACGGCCTAATAGTTAAGAGGCTCAGTTTAGCTCAAGTTCATTGGGCGGATGGTTATCGGCCAAGCTAAATAATAGGAATAGTAGTCTAAATGGATTTATTGTGCTGATTGAGGGGTTCGGCAAAGTACAAGCTATACAGATTCCGATTTCAATAACGCCACCAAATTGAGTAACCGAATGCGTACTTCAATGTTTCGCTACTGAAAACAATAACACTCCCCGATTGTTGTTTTTCGCGAATATTGGATTTCTGTAGTTCTTTTCCATCGACTGAATATGCAATAATGATGTATTAGCTGTTCGGTTTCACACAACTGGGCTACGAAGATAGGTATCAATGTAGTTGGGCTTTTCGAGCAACTTGTGATCAAAGGGTTTTCATATTTTCCTGTGTATCTTCTTTATGAGATAGCCGGTGATGGAAATATCAGTCTACCTACTTTATTTGGTAATATTTTGAGTATTTTGTCTCCTAGTAGCTTTCAAAAATACTCCAAAGTAGGTATCTCAACCTCGGCCTATTTCGGAAATAAAATTCGCATCGCTTATCTGTCCCTGTTTGATGCTAGTTTGTGACGTCATGTCAGACCGCCTGCCCCGATGACAACAGATCAGAAACCACATAAAATCGCTTTAATTTTAACCCTATCTGGCCTGGGCTTTTTGGGACCTGTCCAGGCCTGGGGGGGGGGGCAGAAATGGCCCCCCCTAATTATTTTTCTTACCCCTGGAGCTAGGGGGCTGAAACTTATTACACTATACCCTTGGGTCAAGCTCTACCAGAAAATGTAAAAAAATCCAAGATGGCCGCTTTGATGACGTCACAGTGACGCCATTTTGAAAAACGGCATTTTTTGGTCGATTTTTCGGTCAGATTTTCCGAATTTTTTATTTTTGCAATTTCTCCCCAAAAGCTGCAAGAAAAATTAGCAAATATTAATGTGATATGAAATAAAATAATTTTTGCCCACTTTTCACTGCGGAAAAGCAGAAATTTTGAAGAAATATGACAAAAACATCACTTTTCTGGTACACCACATGGCCGCCATCTTGAATTTACCCGTGATCCTCTGCTCGGGGGGTTATGAAAATAGACTCAAAATGACCCCAATAAGACAAACGATAAAGTCACGGAGTTTCAGCTCTCCATTTTTTGCCGTTCCGGAGATAGTGCAGAAAGTTTGGTAGGGGGGGCCATAATGGCCCCCCCCAGGCCAGGTAGGGTTAATGTAGTAAATTGGCAGAGCACATCTTGAGGAAACTATATTCCTTAATATTTGAGGCCACAACTGACCCATCACACCACGCAGTCTGACCTTTCCGCTCAAATATATTTAAAAAATCAGCATACATTCCCTACCATTGTTTTTCGAGATAAGGCCGCCCGACACTATTGCGGCAAATTTCGGAGGTGGCCAATCCATATGGCTCAGATTTTTTTCCGATTGAAATCTGAAAAGGTTTTTCTTTTTTTAGTCGAGCGTCAAATATTACAGAAACATTTTAAAATACGTCAGACCATTTATGGTCCAGTCAGGTATAATGGCCAACCAATCGGAAGAAAATTCAATGATGGTTTGTGACCTACAAATAAGTAAACCTATTCAGATTCCAATAAACAACAGCATACATATGCAAATAAAAATGTCCTGCTTCCAATATGTGCAAAGTTATCGATGTTCACACTAATGTGCTATTCCATAATAATATTTGGACCCTTGAGCAGTAAAACGTTATTTAAATATTTCACCCCGAAAGATCATATAATAGTTTCTTTGTGGATTTTTTATTTGTATAGTTACTGACGTCAATATGATCTCCAGAATTCTACCAGCACATTCATGGAAAGCGATTATCAACACAGAATCAGCCCCTCCCCCCGTTGTACAGGGGAAATAAAAGCAAAATTTTACCGTTAATTTGTATCATATCTCGAATGCACTTTCATGCAGTCATTTGACAAACCAGACCCTTCTTACTTTGCATTGATTACAGTTTGTGAATATATTGCCCTAATTTATTTCCGGAAAGTGTATGATCGCCCCTTGGATAACTGCCGCTCTTTTGAGGTTAGCGGTACGAAAAACTGCTTCCGGTAAGTAGTGGCCTCGGTTTCACGTTTCAAAGGCTTCCGAAATTATTTTGAATAATATATTGATAAACTATTCCAGAATATTTGTTTGAAAAAAACATTCTTTTAATATTTTCTACATGATCCGATAGAACTTGTATTTGTGTACATTAGGAAGTTAATTTTCTAGAAAAATAGAATAGTTTATCACTAAAAATAATTATGAGGACCTTCGGTACTTACCGGATGTTCTCTGCACCAACACGCCCCTAGTGAAACAAGGAAGATAAAACCCTTTCCGAATTGGGCGATTGACGACAACGACCTCTGATGTGAGGGTAGAGTCAGCAAACGGAATAACCGAATACACGTTTCCACAGCACAGAATTTATCCACAAAAGGCTTGAAAATAGCTCAATTCCTTTATAGTAGTAGGGCAATATTAGATTTAAGCTATACATTCAGAAATAATAGCGAGCGCCCGTAATAGACTGAAAATACATACGTTTAGGCTTGAACACATTCTATCCGGCCTAGACAAGCAGAAAATTATCTGAAAATAGCCTATTATCTGTAATTCTGTGCCTCTTTTGGAAGAAATAGGCACTTAACCATATGACAATGGAGAAAGGTCGATTTTCGTTTTACCCTAAAGGTCAGAAAACACTAAAAATCGCCTTAATATATAGTAAAATATATAGCTGGGCACATATTCGGAACTAGATTCTAATATTCGCCTCCGCAAATGACTCACCACATCAGGTAGCCTGGCTTTTCCGCTCCCAAATATACAGAAATTCGAGATTTAAATCTTTGGGGATCAAATATTATAGAAACATTTTAAAATATGTCACAGATAATTTCTAGTCCAGTCAGTTCGCCGAAAGCCAAGTCTTGATAATATATGGTGTTCTATTTGGGCCAAGTTTGCGTCGCGTGGCGACTTTTAGAAACTCGCCACTCGCCACGCGCCGTGGACCTCTCCGGCGCGCGGCGACTGGTGACTTTTTGCTATCTCTTAACCTGCAAAAACTCGCCAGTCGCCACCCGCCGTAAAACACGGCGAGTTTCGCTCTATCTTTTAACCTGGAAAAACTCGCCGCGCGCCACTCGCCGGGTGAACCACGGCGCACGGCGACTGGCGACTTTTGACTGTAGTGAAACTCGCCACTCGCCACACGCCGTGGACCTCTTCGGCGCGCGGCGACTGGCGACTTTCTGCTATCTCTTAACCTGCAAAAACTCGCCAGTCGCCACCCGCCGTAAAACACGGCGAGTTTCGCTCTATCTCTTAACCTGCAAAAACTCGCCGCGCGCCACTCGCCGGATGAACCACTGCGCGCGGCGACTGGCGACTTTTGACTTCTGGAATTCTCAGGACTTTTTCTCAAGTGCGCATGCCCGGGGAGCATCAATTATCGGAATATTTTGTTCGAAACATGCTGTCATTTAATTTAATTTTAAATCTCTTCCTCGTGCATAAAAATACATAATTTCTAATGAATGAACTCTCCAGCTACATCTGATGCTATGTGACTAATTTTGAAGATGTAAGCTATCTGTAATAATTAATATAGTTGTTTTTTGAAACAAGTTCTTTTTAATGCAATACGCATATAGGGCAATCTAATTTTGTCAAATGTGCAGATATTGTTTTATTAAAATACTCGTTATCCGTTTCTGTGCAGAACTTGCATACTCTCGTTATTATCTGCTGGTATATTTTAAAAAGTTAACACCAAGACAACATTTTCAATCGTTTTTTTAGTCTTTTTTTTATATAAGTGCCTATATATATTTATAAAACAGCATATCGTTTTCAATTCAGAATGAATCGCTTTGAAATTGTTCCTTATTTAAGATACAATAAAGCACTCGACGCGGGCATTTTGTTTTACAAGATAAAAGCAACGTCAACTAATATGCTGTATGAAATATTAAGAAAGCGATTAGAGCGTCATCGTCATATTGATTAAAAAAGTAAGAAAAAATGCTAACATTTTCTCTGGATGATTGAATTTCTCTCTTCGTAAGTTTTATGTGAAAAACGGGCGATATCTTTGTATAAGAGATCCTTTATTGCTGTTTTAATCCATAGAGCGGCTCTTTGTTGGGTTGATATTTCCTGTATCACAAACCCTACAAACTATCAAGACCCTATTTTTAAAGATGAAAAGACGTATTTCTTTCAACAGTTTCCATATTTCTTTTACTTCCTCAAATTCTATGAGATCGCGACTATATTGGAACTGCATAATTGATGCTCCTCGGGCATGCGCACTTGAGAAAAAGTCCTGAGAATTCTAGAAGTCAAAAGTCGCCAGTCGCCGCGCGCCGTGGTTTGTCCGGCGAGTGGCGCGCGGCGAGTTTTTCCAGGTTAAGAGATAGAGCGAAACTCGCCGTGTTTTACGGCGGGTGGCGACTGGCGAGTTTTTGCAGGTTAAGAGATAGCAGAAAGTCGCCAGTCGCCGCGCGCCGGAGATGCACGGCGCGTGGCCGAGTGGCGAGTTTCACTACAATCAAAATCGCCAGTCGCCGTGCGCCGTGGTTCATCCGGCGAGTGGCGCGCGGCGAGTTTTTCCAGGTTAAGAGATAGAGCGAAACTCGCCGTGTTTTACGGCGGGTGGTGACTGGCGAGTTTTTGCAGGTTAAGAGATAGTAGAAAGTCGCCAGTCGCCGCGCGCCGGAGAGGTTCACGGCGCGTGGCGAGTGGCGAGTTTCTAAAAGTCGCCACGCGACGCAAACTTGGCCCAAATAGTGGGTTGTGACCAATACTTGTAACATCCAGAGGGCACTCGTCAGTTACCCTATAGGCTTGCTGAATTGGCAGTTTTCAGGTGGTGTAGCTGAAAGATGTAGCAGTTATAAACAAACAAAGAGACTCGTTACGGTACAAATGTCCATATTTTGCGCAAGGTACCATTCCGTATTCCGTATTAACTTTTTTTTTTAATTACACCTTCAGACTTCAGAAAAATTTCATTTGACTATATGTTCAATTGCTCGATTCCTGTGAAAACGACATCTCCAAAAATCACCCCATGAAGAGAAAAACAACAACAGCTGGCATTTTTAACGAGACACGCTTTGGAACCGTTCAGTGCCCATGACCTCCGGTTTACGTCAATCCGCGCAATTCCAAAATTGACTATGTGAGCTATAGTCCTGTAATCATGATATTTACCGGACTATTTAATTAGATAATGCATATTCTGGGGCTTCAATGTCACGATTTTCTTCATTCAGGAAAAGATCCTATAGCCATTCTCGTGTGGAACTGCAGCTTACTGTTTGGTGCCCTCTCAATTTTCGGGTGGCTGGTCTGACGTGACGTTGCAATCGAGAGGTTATAAGCGATGCCGGTTTGCAAATCTGAATTCAGCTGGGCTTGATGTACCAACCTTATAAAACCTACTAGCAAACAAAATACTAATTTTAAACCATACGAAGTATATAGATGATATTTTCATCATTATCCAACCTATATGATATATAAAAAGGAGAATCTAAAAAGCTGTACACATTTCAGCTTTAATCTAAATTGAAGAAAAAAAGGTCAGTATATTTAATTGTATTTCAGGTAATTTCGATATACATGTATCTAGACACGTGCGGTACTTTCATTTATATGACAAGCCGTTTTGGTATTTATTCGTTCATAAATGTGCGCCTTTTGATATTTATTTTTCATATACATTTTTTTTATATTAAAAGAAATTATTTTTGACATAAAATAAATCTATTTCTGATATAAAAAGCTATTTTTGGTATCAAAGAAGAATTTTTGATGTCAAAAATCTAATTTTCGATATAAAAAATGAACGAATAATTGTACTCACAGTTTGTCGAAAAGAAAATAAGTGCGCCGTTTTGGAATTTATTTGTCGATTTGAAAACTAAATAATTTTTGATATCAAAAAAAGATTTTTCGATATTCAGATTGAAGTAATATTTTTTAATATAAAAAAGAGATATCTTGGCATCCAAAATAAGCAAATAAACACCTAAACGGCTTGCCATTTATTCATCGTTTGATTCGACAAAGCTGATCAAAAACACCCCATGGTCAATTCTAACATGGGAAGACAGCTATTAGAGATACTAGCACATTTGTCCGTCGAAAAATGACGGACTTTCTTAGTTTATTAATGAAGTTACGATGTCAGTCACTGTAAATGTAAAAATTGGCAGGTGTTAAATATTGATGAATTATAAGCTGCGTGGACGGGAAAGGTTGTTGTGTAATCAAGAAGACAATCGAATAAACGGATGTTGCCTTATTTACATGTATGTGCAGTGAAGAATATTAAGTAACACCAGGGCTGTCTAAAGGCCTGATACGCAAATGAGTAAGGAATTCACAAATGAACTTGCTGTAAAGGCAGGCATATTGCATGAGATTAGCAGATGACAGTTACCTTTTCGTGGATAGCGGAACTAACGGTACCATCATGTATGTATTGTCTGGTAGTATATGTTTACCAAGTTTGCAAGGGTGTCTACCAACCCATTTGATTATACAGATGGCTGTTACCTATTCGCCCCATAACGGTGGATTGTGGAACTTGTGGTATCATCATTTAGTTATTGTCGTGTAGTATATTTGTACTAAGTTTGGTGGCTCTAAACCACTTGCAAGGGTATCAACGGACGCTATCTATGACAGACAGACAGACTGACTGACTGACTGACTGACATATACGGACATTTCATGCCGGTGTGATGGATAAGAATGTCCTGGTGATTAGTGTCCCATTTTATATCCTGTCCCCAATGTTGAGAAAAGTGTCCTAGCTAGGTTAGAAGATAGGAGCCGGACACTCTTAGCCACCGGACATTTGTTGCCTGCACACAGGCTCTTTTAATAGTATGGATTTTCAGTAATCTGTTATTGCTTTTGATAACGGTTTGAGACCATGTAATTCCCCTTTTCCACTTTAATGTTTAAACAAAAGAATCGACCGACATATCGAGGGGTGCATTGACACGCGACTCTTCTTGAAATGTTGTGGGTCGTATAAACGCATCAAATTATCCCACTATTCCAAGGAGAGAGAGAGAGAGTTTGGTTCCAATATTTCAGTTATATAAAGAGACAAGCAATATCAAATTCTATCAAAGAAACATTACCATAACATTAACTCTATCTTGAAGACTGGGACTTACCCCAAAAGTTGGGCAGTTGGTATTATTGTTCCCATTCACAAGAATGGTAATCCTCTTGAACCCTCTAATTATAGAGGCATTACACTTGCCAGTTGCCTTGCTAAAGTATTTAACCAAATATTGTACACGAGACTTGCTAATATGGTCCTGGAGAATAACTCCATAAGCAAGTGTCAAATTGGCTTTAAAAAAGGATGTCGAACTAGTGATCACATTTTTGTGATGAAAACCCTCATAGATAAATATGCTAAACGCAAAGGAAAGCTATATGCTGCCTTTATAGACTTCAACAAGGCTTTTGATAGCGTGTCGCACGATGCCTTGTTCCTGAAAATGTTAAAATCTGGCATTACAGGGAACATGTACAAGGTTATAAAAAGTATGTATATGCTTAGTATATCTAGAGTCAAATCAAAGAATGGACTGGGTAAAGAGATCGCCATTACTCGAGGGGTACACCAGGGCAGTGTTTTGAGCCCGATTTTATTTAATTTGTTTATTAACGATCTATTAGAAGATTTTGAACAGAGTAGCTGCTCTGCACCAGTTCTCTTTGATGAACCTGTTCATAGTCTTGCTTATGCAGATGACATTGTTGTTCTATCATTAAGTAAGAATGGCCTGCAAGACAAGTTGGACATTCTCCAAAATTATATTAGTGACTGGGGCCTATCGATTAATATAAAGAAATCGAAGACTATTGTTTTTGGACAAAATCAGAAAAGCAAAGAACAGTTCCATATTGGTGTACAAACTCTTGAAAGTTGTAACTCGTATAAATATCTAGGCCTTGTTCTGCACAGTAACGGAAAATTCAACATAACTGTATCTAATCTTGCGAGCAGAGCCAATAAGGCTCTATTTAGTATAAGACAGGCCCTCAGTGTAGGGGACATTAACCCTATTTTGTCTTGCAAACTGTTTGATACCATGGTCAATCCAATTTTGACATACGGTGCAGAAATTTGGATTGGTTACCTGAAAGAGTTTGTCAATCCTACAGACCTACTGAATATATCAAATGATATTGAACGAGTTCATATGAAGTTTTGTAAACATGTGTTACGAGTAAACTCCAGGTCTACTAATGCCGGTGTACGTGGAGAACTGGGGAGAACCCCTATTAATTTCTCTGCTATTGTAAAGAGCATTAAATATTTTTTCCATATTCGTGATGCTGATCCATCCTCCCT
Source organism: Hanleya hanleyi (assembly GCA_036873755.1). NCBI lineage: Eukaryota > Metazoa > Mollusca > Polyplacophora > Lepidopleurida > Hanleyidae > Hanleya > Hanleya hanleyi. The sequence goes on from JAVTVY010022242.1 coordinate 49,990, forward strand.
ACTGTACAAGGCATTTCTTGAACAGCGTGAGGCTAATCGGGCAAACAATGCACACAATTGGGTGCACTATATGAAATGTCTGCTACAAAGCCTTAAGTCGTATCACGTATGGGAAAACTTTGGTTGCCCAAATCCCAAAGCTAGCACTAAGTTTATGAAAGTTGTTCTACATGAAATCTATGAAACAAAATGGAGAGACGAGGTATCATCTTCCAGCAAACTTGAAACATATAATCTCGTGAAATCTTATCCCCGCCATGAGCGAAATCTAATGTCTCTGAGTAATGGAAAACATAGATCTGCACTAGTTAAACTTCGAATCAGTGCCCATAGATTGGAAATTGAGACAGGTAGATACTCTAAAACCCCACGAAGTAATAGACTCTGTAATACATGTGGTGTGTTAGAGGATGAAAAACACTTCCTTCTTAGCTGCTGCAAATTTTCTGAGCGTCGGGCCACACTAATGGCTGAATTGGCGAACCTAATAAGCGATAAATCTATGTGCTCTGATGACATGTTTGTGGAGCTGTTATCCTGCACTAATCCACAAATCACTATATATGTAGCCCACTTTGTTTACGACTGTTTCCAGTTAATAGATGGTTAAAAAAAATTCTTATATAACATACAATATACCCTATTTAAACGTGGTTGTGCATTGAAGACTACCAGTTTCCAGGTCACTGTTTGCCAGTCCCATAGATTTGTGAGCGCTTATTGTGCACATTTTAATGTAAATTTGTCCTGTATATTGTTTTGTATTGTCCGTCATCCGTGTCTGTCTTCTACATGTATATGTCTGAAACTGTTTGTATTCACGTTTTTTTAACCCCCTGCGGGTATAATTTTACGTCAATAAATCTTATCTTATCTTATCTTATCTTACCAAGCTATCAAAAATCCAACAATCAAACGTATCTAAAACAATACTGCGTCAAAAATTAATCGTTTTCAAACAGTCTCTCATGAGACTTTCTTGGTGTGTCCCCTGAATGCAACCACCATGTCCATATACTTAACAAATATCATTGTACGAACCAAAGTCGGTTTTTTTCTTAGATTTCTGAGTGAATTCACAGCGACATGGTCTCAACAAACGAGGAATCCTGCTGTTTGCCTATTTCAATAAACGATCATTAGGATTACATTGATGACAATTTTCGGAACTTCAGGTAAAAAATGGCCCAGTTATCACTGACTAAAACTATTTTCCACGCTTTAGCCCAGGTTAAGGGGCGGAGAATACGAACCTCAAATTGAAACAGCGGATCCCGCGTTGATGCACCTGTCGATGCGTCGCGGCAATTGCTTTGTCTAAGGATTAATGTGCAAATGCCAGATTGAAAACAGTTACGTTATTGAACAGACTTCTTGTTATTGTTTATATAGCAAGGGTATGTTATCTTAACAAACACAATCACATTACTGAAACACATAATTCATTTGATTAAGTCAAATAGTCAATATTAGAGATAACGAAAAAAAAGTTTGGGATGGTTCTTCATGAACGTAATTCTACCACGACGCTCTGTCTCAGACGATAAGGTTACTCCCCTTTCTGTGAAATACGGAAACGAGAAAGCATATTTGCATCTAGCTAGTAACTGAGGAGATATCTTCCATCCCGTTGGTACAATTGTCGCATTGGCCATGTTTTCACTATATATGGAGGAAAGGCTCCCGCGCGCAGTGGGATTCCAAAAGCTACAATCACACACAATATTTCTCTCCCAGAATAATCTCATCGGAAGAAAGATTTAATTCAAGGATTTCATTTTGGGAATACTGGAAACCCCAACGGCGCGCCTTTACTGTTACCGATTACGGGGCATGCGCACATCGGAGTTGCACGGCCTCGTTACCCATTCAACAATTTCGTGTTGCAGTCCACGAGTGCTCTTTAACACCTGAAATCAGAATAAGAAAGCGTTTTCAGATATCTTTTAACCTTAGTTGCCAGCTATGAGGAAATATTTGATGTAGCAGCCTAAACCAATAATTAGTACCTCTGTGTCATGTTTCCGGCCAACTCACGATTCAATCTCGTGTTCCAATCAAGAAAATCGAGATTGAAGAAATATATAATTAAGGGACCGTTCAAAATTTATCTTGAGGGGGGGGCCGGTGAAAATTCAGCTGATGACCCTAAGTTATGTGTGACCCCCCCTCCTTTGGCTGGAAGGTTACCAGTGACCCCCCCTCACCTGATACCATATTTATCAATGACCCCCCCCCCCCATCTCACCACAAACACACGCCCAATTCCAACGAATCCAGGTCATTTCCCCCAGTGGACATTTCCTCCAGCGGACATTCCCCCCATGGACATTTCCCCCGGTGGACATTTCCTTCAATGGACATTTCCCCCACCCTATACTTTTAGGTTATTTTGAACATAGTTTTTAAATAATTTGGCACATCATATATTTTATAGCACATTTTTAAAGAATAAAATGGATCACATAGTGATAACATATAAATCATATACATATTATATATTTTAACATTTTAAGAAAACATATCACATTGTGGTAAAATAAAAGATGTATTTTTTAACAATATTATTTTGTTATATTTTTTACCTCAGTTTTCACTTCAGTTCGGTTTTATTCTCATCAAATGGCTTCATGACACCGATCTACGAACAGTTAATGTTACGCTATATACCATATATACATCTTTTATATTGTTTTAAAATGTGCTGACTGTATAATACTGTGTATATGTATAATAACTTATCACTTTGTGACTCAATTATCGTAAAACATCTGGAAATCCTTATATATTTATATACAGAAAAAACAAATTACGTTATTACAAAATTATAAAAATATAGGGTGGAAGAAATGTCCACTGGGGGAAATGTCCATGGGGGAAATGTCCGTACACCATTCCAGCATAGCCAGGGGCACTAAATGATGCAGTGTGGAATTATATTAAGACCGATTGAAAACACGTTAATAACACGAAGAGCTATTCGTTGATAAAGTGATTCGCGGTATGGTATTATACATATGAAAAAGTGACAGGGAACGGGACACAGTTTTGCAGTACAACATTAAACTGCGAGAAGCTGGGAGATTACATTCTGTATGATGTATTTATTCGCATTCACCGGTTTGAGATAAAATTATGTCATACTGCATCATGATGACAGATAATACTACATACAGCCAGAGACTCTACAATAAATATAATATAATAAAACTGACTAAAAGTAAGCCGTACCCACAATTCCTAGTACAAGCTTCAGACCCAGGTAACGCCTGGGCATTTGTTGTAGAGTCTGCATGAAGCTTGTACTAGGAATTGTGGGTACGGCTTACTTTTAGTCAGTTTTATTATATTATATTATATTATATTATACTGATACAACCGCTCAGAGAAACAATGAGGTTATGTTTGTTATACTGACACAGAGATAAACTTTATAAAAATTTGGACGAAGCCGACATGATTAATTTCATGCATTCATCATGTCGGCTTCGCTACAAAAACCCTGCAAACAATAGACGGTGTTTTATTATTATAAAACTATTAAAATTATTATATTTTATAATATTATCCTCATCATGATATTAACTACCGTCAGTACAACTTTTCTTGTAGTACGTCACAATTTATTTCTTCAACTTTGGGGCAGCATAAATTATTGAATGATTTGTTTCAGTCTCAAAATGCAGGCTATATTCATTTAGCTAGTCAATGTCCACAATGTCCAGGCAGCACTGCACCTGGATGTGTTTAGATAAAGGATTTGCTAGATGCACTGTGTAGTAACTCAAATCTAGCTGGTATGAATAGGGGCCTAGCTTTTAATACATCTTGAGAAGAGTAAATATGATTATAAAGCCATTTACCGGTCTCATGTCCTACTACACTACAGGACGTTTGTACAGAGATTAATGCTAACAGAACATAGGTCTATCTATGGTACTGTATGCTGTTTAGGCTTATGATAAACCATAGAGTCTATTGTTTTAATAGGCTCCATGGATAAACAAAGCTGTGTTCTGATACATGTGTTTCCTGATTCTTCTGTCCAGCCTGGTTCTTCGACCTAAAAACATGAAATTCATACAGAAGCTCAAGAAATCCTAGCTGAATAGCTGTCCATTTATCATCATCATTTATCAAGTTACTGATGACCCCCCTCTACACACAGTCTAGTTACACATGACCCCCCCTTCGTAGGGCTCGAAGTTATTGGTGACCCCCCCTCAAATTCCACCGCCCCCCCCCTCAGGATAAATTTTGAATGGTCCCTAAGGCACGGGAACCCGTCACAAAGAAAATGATAACATAACGCCAGAGGACGGCATTTGTGTCGAATGATCTGAAAAGAAGTTCTTCTCACTAACAGAGTCAGTCATCCGGCTTGTGAATGGGCCTTCATCACGGGAAGGAAGATTAGAGGTTTTCCATGAAAACTCCTGGGGCACTGTGTGTAACCGTGGTTTTAACTCGAAGTCCGTCCAGGTGACATGTAGACAGCTCGGACTACCAAGGTAAATCCGGTATTGGCCTGTGTATAAAATTGAACAGCTTCTAACAATTATAATTGACTCGCTTTGGTGCAAGTGCTGAACACAGTTGCATTATGTCAAGAAGGTAATAGTTATTTTACAGGGCTTGGACAGGGCGAACCCTCTGAAGAGCAAAGGACGAGTTGCGGTAAGATAGCGGTCGGCTATTGTCAAGCCGCTATTATGTGGAAGCTCTGTGACGCTGTGCTGAACAGCGGAATCCCCAGGTCTAAAAATAAATCACACCGGCTTCGTGGTTGGGCCACTCCAAACGAATTCATCGTTTCACATACAACATAAATCTAAATATGTTTTTTTAGTCCAGTATTTTAATCAATTTTACCTCGTCATTTATCTGACAATTTATTTTATTTTGATTCTTTAAACTGCTCTCGTCAGTTTCATGCCCTTTGCTCAAGTGACTTCCAATCAACCGTCGTGATATGACTGAAACATAGTTGAAAACGACGTTAAATCCTATAGCTACTTACTTACTTACTTAGCTTCCAATCAAATGTCTGGTACAAAAAATAACTCCTGTTGGCACGGGAATGGCCTGTCAAATGAATATATGTAAAAAAAAACGTCATCTTCACGGGAAGAAAAGAGGGAGACATAGCATTGGGTGTTGCTGGTTCAATCTTTTCTCGAGCAGATCTGTCCCACCGCCCTCTACATCGCTGGAAAATCGAGATCGTTATGTCTTTATCATACGCTCATCCACCCTGAGCCCAATGAGATTGTGAAACAGATACTTTTCTTGTTTGCCTGATGGTAAAACTCTCACACAGTTCGCATGCTGACATCAGCCGATCACTCACAAAATATATAAATCGGTTACTCTGATTATGATGCATTCAACGTAATAGTTCTAAGTAAAAATTGACAAATAAAAAATTTCGAAGGTCGAAACGCACCCACATTTTAAAGTTCTATTATGCTTTATAATTCGAAGAAAATAATCTCAAGTTTTTATGAATACGAAAAGAAAAAAAATCATGTCAAAGACATGATTCGAACTCTCAAACGTAAACTATGATTCACCGAAACAAACGAACTTACCACACGCCCACTGGCGTAATCCCTTTTTCAAGAGACGTATATGGAATTGCAACACTTCGTACCAGGTTGCAAAAAATAACGAATTGATTTATTAATATTTATCAAAAAACACTTCGTGAACCAAAATGAAATTAACACACATGAAACATTATTATTTAATAACGAAATTACTATCAGAATGAATTTGGTTTGCGTGGCGTGTTTTCATGAATTTAGGAAAACACTATGGGAATTCCCCCCAAAGGTGTGAAAAACGCACATTTGCTCGTTTTTACACCATATTAACTTGCACATTATGCGTAATTTTGGATCGATTTTTCTCGTGCATATCCAGCTACTGTTTTACTTTTAAATATTCGAAGTTGACAGTTATACTGCTAAAATGAAAATTTTGTTCCTTAGTGCAACACCTATAGGACAGAAATCCATCTTACTGCAACTCGTCCTTTCGGGGAATGCCTGTATGGGGTGTGGGGGGCCTAATCGTGTATTTGCGCCTAATCGTGTCGGCGCCAAATTGTGTAAAAGAATTGCGCCTAATAACGTGTTGCGCCTAACCGTGTAGGAAATTTTCGCGTAATGCTGGAACTGCTCCTAATCGTGTACGAAATTTGCGCTTAATTGTGAAACTGCACCAACTCGTGTACGGATTTTGTGTCTATTTGTGTAAATGCGCCTGCGTTTAATCATGTAACTGTTCCTAATCATTTGAACCATATTGCGTCTAATTCTGCGTTGCGCCTAATCGTGTAGAAAAAATGCTCCTAATTGTGGAACTGCGCCTATTCGTGCAGGAGGTTTGCTCCTAATTGTAGAAATGCGCCTATTTATGTGAGAATTATGCGTCTAATCGCGGGAACGCGCTTATTCTTGGAAATCATTTTGCGTCTAATTATGCGTTGCGCCTAATCGTGTAGAAAATTTGCGTCTAACTGTGGAAATGCGCCTAATTGTGTATGGAGGCTGCGCCTAAACGTGCACAAACGTGAAGACATAAGTAGTATGTAAAGGATGGATAAAGCCAACTTGACCTACTTTCGTCATTTTTGGGGAGATCACGGGAAGATCACGTGATCAGGAGGTCAAGGTCACTATAGTTCCGCGACTGCCGGTCATATATTCCTCCGAACTTATGCGGTCTGGCGATGATGCGGTTGCGGGAAAAGCCTCAGCGGATAGGAAGTAGTCTCAAATACGCGGAGAGCCGGGGAAAATTCTCTGGTAATCTTCGGGACAGTTTGAGGGCGAGAGGGCCCCCTATTGGACCGATTGGGTCGAGTGAGGTGTCAAATTGAAGCGATCAAGCCGTGGATGGGTGCATGTAAGTTGAGGATTTGTCCCGAAAATATAAAAAGGGGAACACGGACTATCAAGTCATGGATGGGTGTATGTAAAACGAGGATTCCGAAAATGTAAAATGCGGAACACGGACTTACCTCAACAATAGGAGAATGATTCGAACATTCGCATCTATACTGGAAAATGCCTGTGTAGGTTATGGGGTTGGTCATTTTTGTGGATTTTACTGGTGGTTGTGGGGTCTTGTTTTCTTCGTCTCACCACGTGAAACACGATTTTCCGAAATGTTCCTGTATATAGGCCCATACTGGCTCAGTGGATAGGTCCATACTGGGAAACTTACTCCGAGACATTGATATATGTGTTGTGGGGTCTTGTTTTTCATGTCTAACCACGTAGAACACGATGGACAGGATCCCGAAGCAATGCGGTGAAATTTTTCGAAAAGTTCACGGAGGTTTGGATAGGCCCATAGGCCTACTGGCTGAGTGGATATATCCATACTGGGGAATTCACACATGTTCATTGCGAAATGGATTGCGGGATCTTGTTTTTCACGTCTAACCACGTAGAAGACGATGGGAGAGGTAAGCGGCTAAATTTTTTGAAAGGCCCAGGTACCGGGTAGGTTTGTATATTGGCCCATACTGGCTCAGTGGATAGGTCCATATTGGGAAATTTACTCCTGGACATTGCGATACAGGCTGTGGGATCTTGTTTTTCACGTCTCCACGTAGAACACGATGAGTGGGGTCCCGAAGCTAAGCGGTGAATTTTTTGAAAAAGTTACTGCGCACATGCGTAGTGGGCAAATAGTGCTGGATCTAGGTGAACCCCTAGTGGTCCTATGGTGTCGTATGAGGTCTTATTTTTAAGCTCTCGACGAGAGGAGCATCCGATTGGACTAATGTATCGTCCGTTCTCATTATTCTGCGCATGCGCAGTCTGATCGTAGTATAGAAAGCAGACATTCTAGGGGTGCGTGGGGTATGTTTGAGGTAGAGATAGACCACTACTGGTCGAAATGGGTCGTGGGAGTGAAGCTTTTTGTGGGGTGGAGTCAGAATGGCGTGCTTTTTATCGCAAATCGCGTCAATCTGCACATGCGCAGTTGGCTGTAGTAAGTAAAGTTGTCATTTTGGGGGTGCGTAGGGTTGTGTTTGGGGTAGAGAGGGATCATCCTTGGTCCGAATGCGTCACGTGGGGTGTCATTTTGTAGCTCTCGGTACGTAGACCATCATTTGAGGCATGTTCCCGTGATCTGTGAAGTCATTGGTGACGTCATCAGTAGAAGTATTAGCGAAAGCGGACATTTTGGGATGTGTAGGAAAGCAGTTGGGGTAGAGATGGACCATCCGTGGTTCGAATGCATCGTGTATCAACGCCTGCCAACGCCAAGCTTAACGCTTCAACGCCCTGGTGAATTAGCCCTGAAGCTCTGATTTTCAAGATAGTCCATGAGATTGACACTAATTCATCGAAATACGCCTGTCGTTACGCCTTAACGCCCATGATGTAGACCGGTGAGAGAGCAACAGCAACCACAAGGATGACAGATCAATCATGTTATTATCGCCTCGAGTACATCATACCCAAGCTTGGGGAGCTGCGTTAGGTATGTTTACAATACAAGTAGCCTCTTGTCCAATCAGAGGCCGCCATTTGACGCTGCATCTGTCATATTCTTTCTTGCCCGTTAGATGTATTCTCGGCTGCTCTTGTCCAATCAGAAGTCGCCATTTCAGAAAATTCCATCTTCGGCCATGTTCGCTCTGATCCGTTTATTCTAATCGGCGTCGGGCAGGTCAGAATACCGTTGAGGCAACATGTCCTCAACTAGTTGTTTGCGCATTCTGAGTATCTATCCGTGCATGGGTGAATACATTCATCCGATGGGGGTGGTCGGTCAGCTGGGTAACGAAAAACGTAACATTGGTCACCCTATCTACGACCATTGGGTGTTGGAGCGTTGTTGTTGGGCCCATTCCAACACATCCAATTGGTTCACTTGGTCCAGTACGGTCTCTAGGGATGCCCTATCCGTGATGGTGAACGATAGGTCAAATTCCCGGATGTTACTGCTCGGGTAAAAGTATCGGACTTGGTCTGTCTCCTTATGCTGCAGCACATATCCAAACGCCAGATTTAACTTGAACGCCGTAGTTTGATCGTTGAAGATGGCTTTCACGTACTTGAAGAGCCGATACAAGGCCTCTAACCGGAAATTTTAGATGTCTAGTAGCGGACGATGACGGTGAAAACATCGACGGACCATGAAACAACGGTTCCTGTAAATGTCACTTAATGGATGGGCGTCCGGTTATAGATCACTGGGGGCATCCACTGGATCTTCCTGGAAATGCTCGATATCGTCAGGCGTATGTGTAACAGTATCCCCGGTGTCCAGCTGGATATCTAGGCCCTCCTCGACTGTACACAAGCAAACTGGACATGGGTATTGTATAATACAGGACAAATATGGTACAACACAGGAGAGTTGTGGGTATAATGCATGGGAGATATGATATAAAAGAGGACAAATATTGTATAATACAGCACAGATTTAGTATAATGCATGACAGATATGATATAATACAGGAAAGATATGGTATAATGTATGACAAATATAGTATATTAGAGGACAAATATTGTATAATACAGAACATTTACTATAATACAGCACAGATAAGGTATAATACAGCACATATTTGGTATAATACTGGACAGATAATTGTAAAATACAGGACAGATATTGTATAATACAGCACATATATGGTATATTACAGGACAGATATTGTATAATACTGGACAGATGGCATAATACAGGACAGATATGGTATAATAAGCACAGATTTGGTGTAATGCTGGACAGATATTGTATAATATATCACAGATATGGTATAATACAACACAGATATGGTATAATACAGGACATATTTTGTATAATACAGGACAAATATTGCATAATACAGGACAGATATTGAATAATACAGGACAGATATTGTATAATACTGGACAGATATGATATAATACACGACATATATTGTATAATACAGCAAAGATATTGCATAATACAGGACAGATATTGTATAATACAGGACATATATTATATAACGCAATGCTAGATATGTCACAAGTGCGCACCCGAGTGTACAGGGCAGCGATGCGCTGATTGTTGGGAAGAACAACGTATGAGAGTTCTTGAGGAGTTCTTGGGGGCTGCGGGCTTATAAACGAGGCGATAGGTGGGAATGTTCAGCATTTTCTGATACGCAGCCGACATGTTCTCTTGTTCGACCTGCCTGAAGCCATTCAGTCGCCCAGAAGATTTGCGACGGCACGAGTCCTCAATGCACAAGGGCGCACGGTATACTTGTATAACCTGGGCATGATCATTTAATCGGGAAGATGCTTTACGACGCCACGAATGCTCACTCCACGAGGGCTCGACGGAACAACGTAATGAACGTGGTGAACTCTTCAAATGGCTCAATCAGTTAAGACGGCATAAGCGTTTGATTCATGGTCCGTCACCACGGCATGGGCGATCACTTTCCACTGAAGAGGAGCCCAGGAAGGTCAGTCCCAATGAAGAGGATCCCAAGGAGATGAAACGTACGGAGACACCACCCATCCAACACTTGCCGAGCACCGAGCCCATGTCTAGTTTGCTTGTTGCAAAGAGTCGAAGAGGGTCTAGATATCCAGCCGGACACTGGTGATACTGTTCCACATACGCCTGACGACATCGAGCAATCCAGGAAGATCCAGTGGATGCCCCCAGTGAACTCTTACCGGACGCCATTCTTACCATTCTTACCATTCATTAAGTGACACCTACAGGGACCATTGGTTCATGATCCGACGATGTTTCCACCGTCATCGCCTGCTACTAGACATCTAAAATTTCCGGATAGAGGCCCTGTCAAGGCACTTCAAGTACGCGGAAGCCATCTTCACCGATCAAACTACGGCCTTGAAGTTGGTTTAAACAATATTTTATTGAATCAGTGGGAGCACAATGAGCCAGAGCTCGTTAGTGTGTCTCCCAGTCGTATATACAACAATAGTTATTCAACACATATACATAGAAGAATATGTACATATTCATTTATGGCAGGATACGTTATATGATGAGTGATGATGTAAATGTTTTAGCAGTAAAGAATAAACATACAAAAAATTTTTTTCGGTTTAAATAAGTTATTTCCATTAATGCTGTACTATTAAAACGTAGTATTGGATGGAGGGAGTGTCACTGGTCAGAAGCTGCATCTGGGGTGAATGACCTACATATAAAGAAATGATTCATTTCTATCTGATCGCGAAAATCACAAATCAGCGTTGGAACCTGTTGGTTTCTATAACAAAAGCTCCCAGGTGCATCTGGATATTAATATTTTCTGTTAGACTTTTATCACAATCTCCAAAAAGGAGATTGGGACAAGTGACAGAATAAGGATCATCGTAGATGTCCAGCAGATTAGCAATCAAACGTTGTCTTTGAGTGATAAAAAAGGGACAGTGGAAGAAAAAGTGCTCGACAGTTTCGTCAAGGCAGCCGCAGTTACATATCGCGTTGTCGTTTACATGATTGTCAAACAAGTTGAATCTGGCGTTTGGTTATGTGCTGCAGCATAAGGAGACAGACCAAGTCCGATAATTTTATCCGAGCAGTAACATCCGGGTATTTGACCAACCGTTTACCATCACGGATAGGGCGTCGCTACAGCCCGTGCTGGACCAAGTGGACCAGTTGGATGTGTTGGAATGGGCCCAACAACAACGCCCCAACACTGAATGGGTCGAAGAGAGGGTGACCAATGTCACGTTTTTCGCTACCAAGCTGACCGACCACCCCATCGGATGAATGCTTTCACCCAGGCGCTGATAGATACTCAGAATGCGCAAACAACTATTTGAGGATATGTTGCCTCAACGGTATCCTGGCCTGCCCGACGACAATTAGAGCAAACGGATCAGAGCGAACATGACCGAAGATGGAACTTTCTGAAATGGGGACTTCTGATTAAACAAGAGCAGCCGAGAATACACCTAACGGGCAAGAACGAATGTGACAGATGTAGCGCCAAATGGCGGCCTCTGATCGGACAAGAGGCTACTTGTATTGCAAACATATACAACGCAGCTCACCCAGCTTGGGTTTGATGCACTGAAGGGGATAATAAAATGATTGGCCTGTCATCCTTGTTGTTGTTGTTGTTCTCTCACCGGTCTACATCGTGGGCGTTAAACCTATCTGGCCTGAGGGAGGGGGGGGGGGTAGAGAAATCGCCGCCCTACCAAACTTTCTGCAATATCTCCGGAACGACAGAAAATAGATAGCTGAAACTTCGTGACTTTGTAGTTTATCATATTGGGGTCATCAATTCAAGATGGCGACCATGTGGTGTCTCAGAAAAGTGATGTTTTTGTCATATTTCTTCAAAATTTCTGCTTTTCTGCGATGAAAAGTTGGCAAAAACTATTTTATTTCATATCACATTAATATTTACTAATTTATCAAGCTGTTTCTGCGAAGAAATTGCATAAATAAAAAAAAATCTGACCGAAAAATCGACCAAAAATGCCGTTTTTGAAAATGACAGCCAAGGCCACATAGGATTAAGGCGGAACGACAGGCGTTGACAGGTGTCACCACATTTCGATGAAAGAGTTTCAATTTCGTGGACTGTCTAGAAAATCAGAGCTTCAAGGCTAATTCACCAGGGCGTTGACGCGTTAAGGTTGGCGTTGGCAGGCGTTGATACAAGGTGACGCATCAAACGTGCATTCGAGTCTGGGATGGTCCATCTCTACACCAAACGCTTTCCTACACACCCCAAAACGCCCGCTTTCGCTAATACTTCTACTGATGACGTCAACAATGACGTCACAGATGACGCGGACATGCCTCAAATGGTGGCCCACATACCGAGAGCTACCAAGTGACACCCCACACGACGGATTCGGACCAAGGATGGTCGCTCTCTACCCCAACCACCTTCTTTCACACCCCATAAATGCCAGCTTTCGCTAGTACTTCTACTGATGACGTCAAAAATGACGTCACAGATGACGTGGCCATGCCTCACGTCGCGCTCTACACCCCGAGAGGTACAAAATGACACTCCACACGACGCATTCGGACCAAGGATGGTCCCTCTCTACCCCAAACACACCCCCACGCATCCCCAAAATGACCATTTTACTTAGTACACCCAACTGCTCATGCGCAGGTCGACGCGACTTGCAATTAAAAGAACGCCATTCTGACTCCACTCCACAAAAGCTTCACTTTGACACCTCCCACGACCCATTTGGGCCAACATTGGTCCATTTCTACTCCAAACACACCCCACACACCCCCAGTGTGTCTGCTTTCTATACTACAACCAGATCGCGCATGCGCAGAATAATGAAAACGGACGACACGTTAGTCCCGTCGGATGCCCCTCCACGAGGCCGTCAAAATAAGACCTCATGACCAGAAGTAAATTTCCCAATATGTACCTATCCACTGAGCTAGTATGGGCCAATATACAGACCTACCCGGTACCTGGACTTTTAAAAGAAAATTCATCTCTTATTTTCGAGACTCCGCCCATCATGTTCTATGTGGTGGGACGTGAAAATCAAGATCCCACAAACCATATCGCAATGAACATATGTGAATTGTCCAGTGTGGACCTATCCACTGAGCATGCGCAGTAGACAAAGGCAATGGAAATAGACGTTTTGGGGTCCGAGAGGAGCTCCTAGTGGTCCAATTGGGCCAATGGAGGTATCAATGTGTAGCATACGTGAGGGAGCATCCGATGGGATGGACATGAATGGAACTGACGTCATTCTGCGCATACAAAGGGTAGACAAAGGGTATGGAAGTAGACGTTTTGGGGCCGAGAGGGGCCCCTAGTAACCCGATTGAGGTGTCAAAGGGAAGCGCTCCGCCAGGGCGATCAAGTCATGGGTGGGTGTATGTAAAATTAGGATTGGTCCCGAAAATATAAAAAAAAACGGAACATGGACTTTACACATAACCCATACAAGAAATACGGAAAATGCATGTATGGGGTATACGTGTGGTCATATTTTTTCTTGTGGATTTTACTATGGGTTGTAGGATCTTGTTTCCTTCGTCTCGAGCTGTAGAACACGATGGGAGCGGTCTAGAAGCTAAGCGGTGAACTTTTTTGAAAAGTTCACGGAGGTCTGGTTAGGCCCATACTGGCTCAGTGGACAATGTTGAACCTAATGTGAACCCCCCATATGCTCATTGCGGTATGGGTTGTGGGATCTTGTTTTTCACGTCTCACCACGTAGAACACGATGGGCGGGGTCCCGAAGCGATTGGTTGAATTTTTTTTTAAGTCACTGTGCGCCTGCGTAGTGGGTAAATAACGCTGGGTGGACGTTTTAGGGGCGAGAGGGGCCCCTAGTGGTTCGATTGGGTCTAGTGAGGTATCAATGTGTAGCATACGTGTGGGAGCATCCGACGAAATGGATGCGATGTGGAACTGACGTAATTCTGGGCATGCGCAGTAGACAAATTGTATGAAAATAGATGTTTTGGGACCGAGGTGTATCCCTAATGGTCCGATTGGGTGGAGTGCGGTATCAATGTGAAGCATACGTGAGGGAGCATCCGACGAAATGGGTACGACGTGGAACTGATGTCAGTTTGCGCATGCGCAGTAGACAAGGTGTGGAATTTAGATGGATATAGAGGGACGCTTCGCATGTATCTGTTTGATTTCACATTTGCCCTAATCAGTTTTGGAAGTTTGCTATTTGATTCAATGTCAATTCACGGATTTGATCGGTACATGTATATACATACAATTATATTGAGATTGGGGGGAGTATCTGCTAGTTGAGCGGAAGCCAGGAAATATTGACCGCTGTATGTTATAGACCGCTGTATGTAATTGAAGTGGTTGGGAAACACTGACCATTGAAGATAGCTGATAATTAATACAGTGACTGGTAGAGCGAGAGGTTTGGCACTTCAGGTCAATTGTATACTTGAATATAAACCTGATTTATGCTGTATGTTATAGAAATGCATATAAATAAATTGTCTTCTGTTAAATGTTAAATGGATTAGTAAGAGTTTGAATCAGATGAGTATTTGTGCGCGGTTATATATTTTGGGGAGAGTTAGCAAATCTGAACGTCTATTTAATATGATAAGCTATACATGTATATTATTTTGAATCATTTGATTAAACAGGCCAGCTATGTATCAGTAATGTCCAGCGCTCAAGTGTCCATTCCGGTAGTTTCCTTAATTAAGTGTTTGAGTTGTGAGAAACTGGAGTTTAGACAGGCCTGCAAGTCAAGTACTTTGTTTACTCAGCTGTATTTATGCCTGATGTATATTACACTAAACTAAGCATTAACACCGTTGCTTCATTCGTATAAACGTTTTCGGTTATCATGATTTGCTGTACTTTGTCTATGTTATGACGCAGAAGTAAACAACATCAACCTCTGTTTATCTCAACGAGTTGTCTTGTAGTTCTTTGGATTGACTGAAGACGAACCTACGGAAAAGGGTGATGTGGAGAAGATCCCCGTTGTCTGATCTCTTTCACGCAAACTGCGGATAAGACGCAAAAAGTCCACATTGGCGACCCCGACGAGACACTACAAGACGAGACAAGTATGGCGGATTAGGCCGTGCGAGTTCAAGATCTGCAGGCCATAGCACAGGGCGTAACAACGTTAGTAAACACCGTGCGTGCTGGCAATTCCGCTCACGAACAATCACGAGTACAGCGGGCCGAAGATGTAAATGCGGCTATGACCTATGTCGAGGATCAAGCATCCCGGTTAGACTTATTATCTACCATGAACTTAGACGAACCGTACCAATGGAGATCGATACCTCCAGACATCCTATCGACCGGTGGCTGAAGGACACCCATGCCATTAAGGATATAGGCCCCACAACAGAGCTGTGAATCGCGTGATATCCGATTTTGGGGTATCGGAACTGTTGGGCTATGCAATGGCCATTGCGTCACGCCCCCCGGGCTTCTCAACTTTTCTCCAATCTACCATCATGTAGTTCTTGCGAACACCGTTACCCTCCCCTTCTTGCATAATATTAAGGATGCTTAGTGGCATGTGAACAGGATAAAGATAGGGCCCCTGCCATCAATTTCTAAGGTCACGGTGCCAACCATTCCTGGCACCCAACGGAAAGGCAGACGAGGAGCCATGTTCTACGCTCACCGACTGATCGATGAAGTGTCCTGTCCCAACGTCGACAGTGACGAACGAAACTAAATTGAAACTAAAGTTATAAAATTCATTTGTTCGATTTTGCATGAAAATGTGTATTTTCATATTATCTTCTTTGTGTAGTCAATGCAGTATTTCGATCCAAGCACTGTTCCTTCCTATAACAGCGACATGTTTCTCCTCTTCCTTGGTGAAGTTACGGCGTGTGCCAGAAACCTCTGGAACGAGTCCATTCCGTGGAACAATATCTACAGGTACAAGGTGGATTCGTTTCATTTAACAGAGCCTTGTAAATGGCCGTAGTGATTAAAAAAATAACTGTGTTGTGATATATTCTCTGCCTGGACTTCCCTGAACTTTCTGTCTGACGTTGTGAAGTTCCCACTAATTGACAATAGTGCGTGTGATGAACAGTGTGTAATTTACAGGAATGGGGCATGCCCTTACGAACTCAAAGACATTTTACTCTGATAACTTTCTTGGAACATTTTGGACTGAATCCCCAAACAGGTTGATAACATGTATTGAACAATCATGTTATATATGCCATAATCGTGCCTTATACGAATTGTTGACATCTCTCGTATATTGTGCATGTTTCGTTTAAGTACTGATAATACTGCATGCCCAAATGTGAAAGTGGTAAAAATTGCATGAATTCCTTTGTGACTAGTAAATTTAGTGATTTGCAGATTGATAAATCTAGCCTTTAAAGTTTGTACGATAATATTGTGACGTGGATAATATTGTGACGTGGTTCCACAATGATTTTTTTTATTAGGACGTTCATCGCGATTAGTTGCCATAATAGTGTTAGCTGGTAAGCTAAAACACTTAACGTAATATTGGCTAAATGGAACTAAAATTATCGCGTACATGACCGACAGGTCTTAAGATACACTGAGTACATGTACGTACTAGTGGTTTGAAGCATATAGATGCTTAGTAGATGCTATGGAAGCATGTTCGTGTTGGACACATATTGTGTCCAAGTCAACCATGAATTTCTAGCTTTCATTATGAGTAACACGTATGGTCCAAATGTTAACCTTTGCGGATGGAGTACCGTATATTACGCTAGCACAGGCGATGCTAGAGAAATCTGATACTTGGGTGACAGTTATGGAAGACTGTTTGAGACATAACCACAGAATAATTGTGTCTGTGGTGAATATTTTTTTGTTGCAACAATATTGAGATGCCCTGTAGTGGTATGGATTGAATAATGCGCGTTGTTATTTTGTTTGTTAGGGTCAACATAAACAGTGTTAACGTTATGACCAGTTGCAAACGTTGAGTGGTTAACGAGAAGTTTTGATTAAGCATAGGTGCAAATGAGTCTTTCATTTTTTACTAACGATAGTTTGACCTAGCATTTTGATGAATAACTGAATATTGTTCAGACGTGGAATCAAACTTCGATTCAGGGCGCAATGCGGCCAATGCTTGTAGATTTTTAGATGTCGACAATTGTTGAGTTTGCCAAGGCAAGAGCAGAAATGCTGATATTTTGAGATGCCGCTGTGCGTGACTAAGGTTTGAAGACTAACGAATCGGCAAGCGATGAGTTCGATGATGAGATTTTTTTTTATGTGCACCTAGTGTTGAATGAAACCATTTGTCCCAGGCCCAGCTAGCCTGTGGATTTGATTTTTCGCAACCTTCAATTGACATTGTGTTGGAAAAGTGAGCTAAATGTCATCACTGCAAGATGGACATTTAACTTCCGGTGGGGAGGATATGTGGAATTTAGATGGGTATAGACGGACGCTTCGCATGTATCTGTTTGATTTCACATTTGCCCTAATCAGTTTTGGAAGTTTGTTAGTTGATTCAATGTCAATTCACGGGTTTGATCGGTACATGTATATACATACAATTATATTGAGATTGGGGGGCGTATCTGCTAGTTGAGCGGAAGCCAGGAAATACTGACCGCTGTATGTTATAGACCGCTGTATGTAATTGAAGTGGTTGGGAAGCACTGACCATTGAAGATAGCTGATAATTAATACAGTGACTGGTAGAGCGAGAGGTTTGGCACTTCAGGTCAATTGTATACTTGAATATAAACCTGATTTACGCTGTATGTTATAGAAATGCATATAAATAAATTGTCTTCTGTTAAATGTTAAATGAATTAGTAAGAGTTTGAATCAGATGAGTATTCGTGCGCGGTTATATATTTTGGGGAGATTTAGCAAACCTGAACGTCCATTTAATATGATAAGCTATACATGTATATTATTTGGAATCATTTGGTTAAACAGGCCAGCTATGTATCAGTAATGACCAGCGCTCAAGTGTCCATTCCGGTAGTTTCCTTAATTAAGTGTTTGAGTTGTGAGAAACTGGAGTTTAGACAGGCCTGCAAGTCAAGTACTTTGTTTACTCAGCTGTATTTAAGCTTGATGTATATTACACTAAACTAATTACAAGCGTCTAGTCCGTCATTCATAATCCAGCCGTCGTCCATTAGAGAATATCCGCGTCCATAATCCAAAGACCTATTTCATATTCCATATAACAGTATTAGCACCAAATTCAAAAAGACAATCATAGTATACATAAACATAAGCGTGTTACCTGCAAGAGAGAAGCGGTCAACAGTTTTCAATGATGCCGGCAAGACATCATGATGTTCCAAAAATATCAAATCCGTATCGCTGATCAGTATTCTTAATCCATAATATTCGTTGTAAAGTCGTCATCTAAGGAATGATGTATCTCAGTCACGCTTTGATTGTGACTGTTCATATGAGTACCATGAGGATCTTGAAGTACATGGTTCATACGGCCCCTAGCCCCGGGTTAAGCGGAATTAGACGCAAGTTACGAAACGTAGCGCCATAGATCTTGCACGCTACGTTCGTATTTTGCTATCAGCATGCGATATGTATCGCCAAATTTGAGAAACTTTGAGTGGAGGCGCTTGGTGGAATAGCCCTGTTTTATAAGTTTCTGCAACAATGTTTTGTGACGTTGGTTAAAATCATCACATTTAACACAGGATCTAGCAAATGCTACTAAGCGAGATATGTATACGCCATATGCAGGTCCCAGTGGAATATTACTATCCAAAAAGGGATAGTTTACGACGTGTATAGCTATTTCAACAGATTGCTCTTCCCTCAAGCCAGCAACGGCGTTATTTCTCTACTTGCATCAACCTGCGAAATGCGTTGCTGTATGTGTTTTTTTACAGTTACAAGACCGCAAATGGCTACAATAGATACTGGTAAAGTACGACAAGAGAAGTTGCTTCTTCGCATCTTGAGAACCCATATAGAACTTTCGAATCAAAATGTTGGCACGAATGCATTAGTTTCTAGTTTGCACAGTCATCATAACTCAGTGAGATCGCTGGAGATAAAATGATCAAGACATTCGGCGTTGTCTAGGTGTCTTGTCGCAATGGTGTCAGGGCAGAATTGGTGGTTTTTAAGCTAGATACGGCTCAAGTTCTGTACAGAATTATTACCGTTTTATTATCAGAGGTGTCAGGACAAAATTTTCGCACATAAAGATCTTTTGTGAGTATTGAAAACTACCCGTCTTAATTCGATTTTATCGGATATAGACATATCATGTTTATTCATTTCTATTCTTAAACAGCATTGTTCTTATAGTGGGGCCAAGTCGTCATTATGGTTGTCTCGCTTCTGTACTGGAGGTCCCTCGTTAACTGGAACTAGGAATTCGTATAGGCACGGCTGATAAAGAGTATTCATACTACTTTAATATTAGGTGTTACAGTCTGGATCTCAGCGGTAGTATTCTGATGCATGTCTCGGATCATGCCATTTTCGTTACACGAAAGACATACGAACAACATCATGTGAGCATATATGGCCACTCGTAGGTAGAATCAGTATTCGGGGTTGAAACACGCCAGGAACGTGGGTATGTTAATGTGTCAAAACAGAAAATCTCGAATTGAGATTGGTATTTTTCAATACCTACAGAACTCCAGAAGCGAGAATTCTGTCCTTGCACATATGATAAGGCAGTAATAATAATGAACAGAACCCGGACCTTACGGAAAACAGCGCTGAATAATCATGAAATTTGTCAAAGTATTTTTCATTTCCTACAGAACTCCAGACGTGAGAATACTGTCCTCACACCTTTGATAAAAAAAAACCCACAGTAATAATACTCTACAAAAGAATGCAGCTCATCGACATTGGAAACTGTGGAATACAAGCTTTTAATCTGTCATTCAATATTCAGCCGTCGTCCATTAAAGGATTTTCGCGTCAATAATCCGATAGCCCAATTCATAAAATAACAATGGCACTAAATTATAAGGACAAATCATAATATGCGTAAAACTAGGCTGATTTCCTGCAAGACAGAAGCGGTCAACAGTTTTCAATGATGCCAGCAAGATATCATGATGTATCGCTGATGAGTATTCTTAATCTATATGATATACGTTGTTAAGTCGTTATCTAGAAGATGATGTATCTCAGTCACGCTTTGATTGTGTCTGTTCATATGAAAACTATGAGGATCTTGAAATACATACGTTCATACAATCCCTAGCCCCAGGTTAAGCGGAATTAGACACTAGTTACGAAACGTACCGTCATAGATCTTGCACGTTCAACATGCGATATGTATCGTCAAATTTGAGAAAATTCGAGTGGAGACGCTTGACGATATAGCCCTATTTTACAGGTTCATATAAAGACATTGAGAGAAACAGCATACACATGAAATTTGTCAAAGCAGATTAATCTCCAATTGATATTGATATATTTCAATACCTACAGAACTCGAGAATCGAGAATTCTGTCCTGACAACTTTGATGAAAAATAGTAATAATTCTGCAGAAGACTAGGACATTATGGACCATGGAAACTGCGGACGACATCTGACAAAATAGCGCTATTAAACAACGCTACAGCAGAAACGTTATTAGAATCGATAGTTCTGCCCTGACATCATTAACAACCGGAATAATACTGTACAGCAGCACAGGCGAGATCATAATATTGGAGATTATATCTCATTAATATTGATTTATTGAAGATTAGGCCTGACCCTTGTTGAGAGTTATGCTTGAGATATACAGAATATATACTCGACAAAATATCCGAAACGGCTGTTTTGAGGTACATGAGTACATATAGTGATGTCCTATACTCAAGGTGTTGTAGAGTCAGAACATACCTGGAGAGTGGGTTTGTTTATGGACATTTTCTTGTATGATATTAAACTGTACAAGTAGGTTTCCAAGAACATGCTCTTGATGTGACAATTTTAATACTAAGTTTAGATGACCCCCTGAACAGTTTTAAAATTTTCAAGAAGGTGGAAAATCAGGGACCTGTAAAGAGTAATTTATAGAATACTGTATCCACAAATCTTATCAAATGTGGTAGATTACAAAGAACCTATTGTGGGAAAACATGAAATTGCAATAGTAATTATGAGATGACCCCCACTCACAACGATAATCAAGATGACCTTTGATATTGCTTTAAAATTAACAAGAGATAAAAGAAAACATTGAAATATACACATTAAATCATAAAACATTCATATCAAGTATTGCTGAAGTCAGATGTTTGGCAATCTTAGATAAACGCTTAGTAGACATAGAAAATGTATAATTTTGATATACTTCCTGTTCACATATTCTATTTTCTAAGGTAGTGAGAATCCTTAAATAGCCTGTAGTTTTCATGTAATGATACACAGCACCGCTGACAATAACTTGGCATAATTATATGAATTTCATTACATTGAATTTAGAAAATATTTCATTCGGAATTTGGAGATGACCCCCAAGCGACATCATGATTCAAGATATCTTAACATAACTGTTATCAATCGATTCCCCGTTTAATAGAGAGGAAATTGCTACCTCACACTATAGGATGTGGCCGTGTGTTGGGGGGGGGGTGCATTTTACTGCTAAAATGAGGCGTTTTTTGCAATCGCCGCTCGTCTAATGCAGTAGTTAGTGTTTTTTACCTAATATACTATGGGGAATGACGCTCGATAAATTGACGATTTAAATGGTAATTGCACCAAATCTTTGCCGAAGTATTTGACCGATGACTATATTCGACATAAGAACCATTTTGGTCATTTAACAATGAAGTATTTTACCCATAAAAAAACTTTTGACATGGCTTCTAGTGCGTTTGACGCAATTTAATTGTATTTTGGAGATGGCCCCTCTATGACGTCACAGGTCAATGACCTCAAATTTCTTTTTGATATTAGAAGATTGAAGAATCTTTGCGTAATAAGATTACACCAACCATTTTTCCCTATGCCTGGTAGGAGTGAAGATATAGTCATTTTAATACCTATACCCCCATTTTAAAAGTAGAAAGGAGCAGACCAATGCTTCTTGTATTTCCTAATTTTTCTAGGATACGGCAATAGTTTTCACCACCACATCCTACCTCATCTGAAAGAAGAGAGTCTAAGCTTTCAAATGATATATAGTTTGCCTCTGTGTACGGGGGTGTGCATTTTATTCCCCAAAACAGGGTCCCGGCTGCTCGTCTATTTCAACCAATCATTGAGCAGGTGGGCGGGCTCACAGAAGATTTAATTTAGATCTTTCTTCAGGAAATAGAAACGAAAATTTCTATTTTTTGATTGGTTGAAATCGTCGTTCATCTTGAATTTGCGTTCTAATCATAACAATCACCCCCCCCCCCTCATCACCACGCATCTTAATTAAGTACTTGCAGTGAAAACAACATTTTCTCTCTGCAGTTCGTAATACGAAAAAAAATACATGTTGTCACACCGGTGAACACCTTCGATAACAGACAAGCTAAGATACAACCTCACTTTAATATCCGACAGCTATTCGTAATCCTGGCCATGTTTGCGGTCACCTCATCCTCATCCTCATCCTCATCCTCATTTTTGCGGTCATCCGCCTGTGATGTCTTACGACATTTTTCCATATGGCATTGCTGTATGTTCCGTTTTATAAAAGTTACTCATACGAATTCACAGATTTGTTTTGTAATGGCGAAGAACGTATTGCCAATTAGGCCATTGTATGGTGTTCTATTTGTGCCAAGTTTCCGGGGGTTTTTGTGTCGTTTTTAAAACACGACGTCGCCTTTTGGAAAACACGACGTCGCCTTTTAAAACGCGACGTCGCGTTTCTTTCCTATGTTTTTGCATTGTAAAACTCGACACAATGGAACTCGACGTCGCGTTTTCAAAAGGCGACGTCGTGTTTCACCCACGTCTTGTTTGGCAATGTTAAAAGATAGGTACGGAAGCACTGGTGTACGGAGCCGCATATTTACGGAAACGCATTAGGGTCACGAGTTGGTGAGACGATCCGCGACTTATCGACTTGACAACATGGCGACTTGCCCCGTTTCTTTGAGGCAAGTCGACTTGTTCGTGTCGACTTGACGCGTTATATTTCGACAAGTCGATATACCAAAGGTTTACTTGTTGTGTTTTCTCGCAACAAGTCGACTTTCCACACCTCGACTTGTTGGCAAGTCGACTTTCGTCATGTCGACTTTTCGTTATCGATTAAAAAGTCGACTTTCCACAAGTCGACCTTCGCAGTTATTTCGCAACAAGTCGACTTGTAAAATGCCGACTTGTGCAGTAATTTTGCGACAAGTCGACTAATCACAAGTCGACTTGTATGAGTATTTCCCAACAAGTCGTCTTATCAAAAGTCAACTTTGGGACAAGTCGACTTCATTGAAATCGACTTGTGTAGCTATTTGGCAACAAGTCGACTCGCAACAAGTCGACTTGTCTTAGTATTTCGCAACAAGTCGCCTTATCAAAAGTCGACTTTGCAGAGAGCAGATAAAAAATTAACCGTTTTCAAGTCAATGGGCTGGGTCATTCCACTGTAACTCACATTATATTTTGACAGGTTTTTGTGAATTTAAATTAATCTTTAGACTACAGATATCTACATAGGGCAAAGATGTTTTGGCCCACACATACCATGACCAATGTCTACTCAATATGGTTTTCATATTAATTCCTAAGTCGGGATGATCAACTTGAAAATTCACCAAACGGACATCATTAAAAAACTATGTTTTCTTCTCTTCAATTTGTCTTCAAACGGCCACGTAAAACACAAAACTTTTAATTAGAAATATTGACGATATGTCAGGCAACAGATCTAGGAAGTGAAAGAACATGACTCTTCATTTTATTTTTAGCCAGTATATTAAAATATTCCAGTAACTGACGTTACAATTCGTCCACCATATTGTGACCATACAAATTTACAGGAATACCTGAACAATTTGTGTGAATTTATCAAAAGGAAACAATTATTGGTAAACAAGAACTACAACAAGGATAACTTTGCAAAGAAATTCTGAATTCTGAAATATAATAAGATGCATCCTTATCACACACAGTTCAGTCATCGGATAGTCTGTTCATATTGTATGATTTTGCGCAGTGTGAAACTTGGTGCGAAATACTAAGACAAGTCGATTTCAATGAAGTCGACTTGTCCCAAAGTTGACTTTTGATAAGACGACTTGTTGAGAAATACTCATACAAGTCGACTTGTGATTAGTCGACTTGTCGCAAAATGACTGCACAAGTCGACATTTTACAAGTCGACTTGTTGCGAAATAACTGCGAAGGTCGACTTGTGGAAAGTCGACTTTTTAATCGATAACGAAAAGTCGACATGACGAAAGTCGACTTGCAAACAAGTCGAGGTGTGGAAAGTCGACTTGTTGCGAGAAAACACAACAAGTACACTTTTGGTATGTCGACTTGTTGAAATAACAAGTCGACTTGCCTCAAAGGAACGGGGCAAGTCGCCATGTTGTCAACGCGATGCCTCGAAAAAACGGGGCAAGTCGCCATGTTGTCAAGTCGATAAGTCGCGAGTCGTCTCACCAACTCGTGACCCTAATGCGTTTCCGTACATATTGTGCACCAGTTCATAGATGTTACTCGACAAGTCGACTGGACATATGACGACTTGACGCGTTGTTTTTGACGACTTGACGCGTTATTTTGCGGCAAGTCGACTTGTTTTTGTCGACTTGGCGCTATATATCTCTACAAGTCGACATACCAAGAGTCGACTTGTCGTGTTCTTTCGCAGCAAGTCGGCTTGCCGCAGGTGGACTTGTTCTCAAGGCGACTTTCGTCAAGTCGCCTTTCAAAGCTGAAAATATGTCAACTTTCCATAAGTCGACTTGAACAGTTGTTCCGCAACTAGTCGACTTGACAAATGTCGGCTTGTATTGTTATTTCGCAACAATTCGCCTCGTCGAATGTCGCCATGTGTTGTTATTTCTCAACATGTCGCCTGATCAAAAGTCGACTTTGCAATAACTCGACATCATTCAAGTCGACAAATAATAATAGTCTCGCCGAGTCGACCAGATAAAAGTCGGCAAGATGTGTTAATTTCGCGTCAAGTCGACTTGAAACAAGTCAACAAATAATATTATTCCCGGAGTCTGAGCTACAACCATTAATGTACAGGTGTGGCTTAGCGGATAGTTTATATTATTACATATGTCGACTTTCATCAAGTCGTACTGAAGCGAAAAACTACTATTTGTTTCTTCAAAGTCGACTTGACGACAAATTAGCACGTTTTGTCGACTTTTGCCAAGTCGACTTATAAGATTTATGTAAATAGTCGACTTCATAAAAGTCGACTTACTATGGTATATCGCGACAAGTTGACTTGTAAAAGTCGGCAAGTCGTTATACATAGAACGACTTGTCGTGTTGTAAGTAGTCAAGCCGACATAATGTATTCGTCTTTTTTTTTAAGTCGACTTTGTTGAATTCGACTTGTTCACAAGTCGACTTAAAGGAAGTCGACTTGCATAATATGTCGTCTTCATGAAAGTCGACTTGATGTGAAAAAACTCGGCAAGACGACTTAAGCAAGTCGCTATGTTACGAAAGAAGTGGTGCAAGTCGTCAAAATAACGCGTCAAGTCGTCAAAAACAACGCGTCAAGTCGTCATATGTCCAGTCGACTTTCGAGTAACATCCATGAACTGGTGCACAATATACGGCTCCGTACGGAAGCGTATATTGTGCACCAGTTGGTGAGAGAAATCGCGACTTGTCGACTTTACAACATGTCGACTTGCCCCGTTTCTTTGCGGCAAGTCGACTTGTTTTTGTCGACTTGCCGCTATATATCTCTGCAAGTCGACATACCAAGAGTCGACTTGTCGTGTTCTTTCGCAGCAAGTCGACTTGCCGCAGGTGGACTTGTTCTCAAGGCGACTTTCGCCAAGTCGCCTTTCAAAGCTGAAAATATGTCAACTTTCCATAAGTCGACTTGAACAGTTGTTCCGCAACTAGTCGACTTGACAAATGTCGGCTTGTATTGTTATTTCGCAACAAGTCGCCTCGTCGAATGTCGCCATGTGTTGTTATTTCTCAACAAGTCGCCTGATCAAAAGTCGACTTTGCAACAACTCGACATCATTCAAGTCGACAAATAATAATAGTCTCGCCGAGTCGACTAGATAAAAGTCGGCAAGATGTGTTAATTTCGCGTCAAGTCGACTTGAAACAAGTCCACAAATAGTATTATTCCCGTCAAGTTGACTCCAGTAAAGTGCTGTGATAACAGTAGTAGGGAAATGTTAAAACCGGTATATTCCGAGGGTAGTGTTTTGTGGCTGGACAGTGAGGTGATTGACTAAAGGGCGGGATGGGCGTCGGTGTACACGCTCAGTAAGGCGGACACCGGCATGCCGGCTTAGCAGCGCACACTTCCTCCACTTTATCTCCACTATAGAAACGCCAATAACGTGGCGGCATCGCTCACCGGCACACTCGGATCTACAGATTTCACATATAGGCGCAAAAAGAGCCAGTTGTAATGTGCGTTATGTGGGTCCTGTGGGATTTGGCGTAGCCTTGTCTCCACCAGGGATGGGGATTGAGGTCACCTCCGTTTATACCGCTGTATTGCAGTAACGCCCTCAACGCCGGTCTCAACGCAACGTATATCCCTTACGCTCACTATGCCTATACGCTGGGAACAGTTTAGGACGAGTTTAAACCTGTACGAAAATTAGTATTGTTTGGCTAGTTCAAATGGGGCCGGATGTGCGCGATTGATGCAAGGGGGGTGAGTGAGGCACGAGGAGCAGGAAGAATGGAAGGAGTACTGAGGCGCCTAGGTGATAGATGTGGTTGTGCGTGCAGGGCATCCCATGCCTCAGCGTTGGGGCGTCAATGGTTTAAGACGGGAGTTGAGGGAGTTACTCTGATACGACGATGAAAAACACAATGATGTAAAAAACAAAAAAATCCCATGCAATTAAAGGCCTTGGAGTGTTTAATGGATACTTCACAAGACACTATTCGCCCCCAATGCACAGCCACAAAACACTGCTCGTCGTAAAATACCGGTTTTAACATTTCCCTACTACTAATATTACATATGTCGACTTTCATCAAGTCGTACTGAAGCGAAAAACTACTATTTGTCGAGTTCTTCAAAGTCGACTTGACGACAAATTAGCACGTTTTGTCGACTTTTGCCAAGTCGACTTATAAGATTTATGTAAATAGTCGACTTCATAAAAGTCGACTTTCTATGGTATATTGCGACAAGTTGACTTGTAAAAGTCGGCAAGTCGTTATACATAGAACGACTTGTCGTGTTGTAAGTAGTCAAGCCGACATAATGTATTCGTCTTCTTTTTTAAGTCGACTTTGTTGAATTCGACTTGTTCAAAAGTCGTTTTAAAGGAAGTCGACTTGGGTAATATGTCGTCTTGAAGAAAGTCGACTTGATGTGAAAAAACTCGGCAAGACGACTTAAGCAAGTCGTTATGTTACGAAAGAAGTGGTGCAAGTCGTCAAAATAACGCGTCAAGTCGTCAAAAACAACGCGTCAAGTCGTCATATGTTCAGTCGACTTGTCGAGCAACATCTATGAACTGGTGCACAATATGCGGCTCCGTAGCTCCGTACTGGTGAGCCATCTTCTTGTCGTCAAAAACAGAATATGTCGACTTATCAAAAGTCGACTTGTCATCATCATCATCACAAGTCGACTTATGTATGTCGACTTATTCACTTTTATCACGAAAAATTGCGTTATTTATGATGACTTAGCGTCTTAAAACTAGAAAAGTCGACAAATCCATTTAAAGAAGGTAAGTCGACTTATATAAAGTCGACATATTTATGTCAACAGAATAAGTCGACTTAGTAAAAGTCGACTTATTTTAACCCATACCAAGTCGCCTTTTACTAAGTCGACTTATTGCGATTATCGCGACAAGTCGACTTTATTAAGTCGTCTTATTTCGTTTTATCACGAAAAGTCGACTTTTATTAAGTCCGCTTGTTGTCGCTAAAGACGACAAGTCTACTTTTTGCAAGTCGACTTATTGCGTTCATTACAACAAGTCGACTTTTGAAAAGGCGACATAGTTTTATAAGTGGTCAAGTCGTCTTTAATCATATCGACTTTTTGTCTTTGAAGACGTTATGTCGACTTAATAAAAGTCGACTTGTCGCGTTTTTTGCGAAAAGTCGCATTTTATTAAGTCGACTTATTGCGATTACCGTGTGAAATTACAAGAGTCTATTCCGTCATTCATAATCCAGCCGTCGTCCATTAGAGTATATCCGCGTCCATAATCCAAAGACCTATTCCATATTCCATATAACAGTATTAGCACCAAATTCAAAAAGACAATCATAGTATACATAAACATGGGGTTGTTCCCTGCAAGAGAGAAGCGGTCAACAGTTTTCAATGATGCCGGCAAGACATCATGATGTTCCAAAAATATCAAATCCGTATCGCTGATCAGTATTCTTAATCCATAATATTCGTTGTAAAGTCGTCATCTAAAGAATGATGTATCTCAGTCACGCTTTGATTGTGACTGTTCATATGAGTACCATGAGGATCTTGAAGTACA
The DNA here is from genome assembly GCA_036873755.1 of Hanleya hanleyi. Classification (NCBI taxonomy): domain Eukaryota; kingdom Metazoa; phylum Mollusca; class Polyplacophora; order Lepidopleurida; family Hanleyidae; genus Hanleya; species Hanleya hanleyi. The sequence goes on from JAVTVY010022242.1 coordinate 79,050, forward strand.
TGGGTTAAGCGGAATTACACACAAGTTACGAAACGTAGCGCCATAGATCTTGCACGCTACGTTCGTATTTTGCTATCAGCATGCGATATGTATCGCCAAATTTGAGACACTTTGAGTGGAGGCGCTTGATGGAATAGCCCTGTTATATAAGTTTCTGCAACAATGTTTTGTGACGTTGATTAAAATAAACACATCCAACACAGGATCTAGCAAATGCTACAAAGCGAGACATGTATACGCCATATGCAGGTCCCACTGGAATATTACTATCCAGCAAGGGATAGCTTACGATGTCGACATTGTAATCATCTCTTTCGTGATACAGTCGACGAGAGAGAAGGCCCGCCCCATTTTTATAGAGATATAGGTCTAAATATGATGTGCCTGTAGGGTTATCTGTAGTTTCCTTCAAATCCAGTGAAGGCGGATATATATCCTTCACTGCGTCATTTATATGGTCATTATACACAGCGAGAAGATCGTCTATATAGCGTTTGGTGAATGAGAAGGAAGGGCTTTGAATGGATCGGTTTTTGAAAGCGCCCGCATATAGGCATATTCATAAGAGAACAGATACAGGTCAGCCAACAGGGGTGCACAATTAGTACCCATTGGAATACCTATATGCTGCTGATATATTGTGTTGCCAAATTTCACATAGATATTTTTAATGAGAAATTCAAGCAACTCTATAAACAAAGAAACATCCCATGAATGATATCTCTTGTATGTAGTCGAGCTAAAGAATGCTTTATGGCTTCCGACATTAATATATCTACGATCAGTTTTCTTGAACACAGATACTATTAATGAACTTATACGATCAAGAAGTTCCTGATGAGGGATTGTAGTATAGAGAGTCTAGAAATCCCATGTGGATACATGTCTGTACGGTATGTGACCTTTAGCATCAAGTTCTTCCGTAAGACATTTTGAGTTTTTCAATATCCACATACATTCAACGCCAGAGTTCTTAGCATTAGTGGCGCAATACCTTTCCCAAAATGCTTTTACCTCCTGAAGGGCCCTCGTCAATAGGGCTGAAATAAGCTTGGTGGTGTAGCTTCTAGAACCAGCTATGACTCTAGCTTTAACTTTTAATCTCTAGCACCCATAGAGGCTCATGCTGTTGCTTTGACCATAGCGAGGTAGTAATCTTGGCTATCGAAGTGTATGGCTACGACTGAAGATACAGTTTGGCATATCTCTTTCACACGAAACGGTGCGATTGACCCTTCGCTACCGGGATCCAGAAGGCGTGAAAGCACGACAGTGTCGAATGTTGAGAGGTAGGATGTACGAAAACAAAGGTCCCAACCATGTTATTCACATCGACGGGTATGATAGAAAGATTATTTGGCTGAAGGCCTGTCCTTCGAACAAATATCCGCGATATATCGCTAGGTATTTTACGGACTAGATACAACAAATTAACGCAGTGCCAAATACCGTGAGAGCTGACCGCGGGACCAAAAATTGTTTGGTGCGTGACATACAGAGAGCATTATCACAATGACAATGGAACGAGAACCACTTATTTCCTGTATGGCAGATCTGTAAATAATCAGCTGATCGAGTGCTAAAGTATTCAGTATTATTTTCCATGTTTACTGTCACGTGACCGGAACTGGAAGTTGTCACAAGACAGGTGGCGCTCCCTGTCGGAAGTAGTAGGTCAATATCGGGGTGCCACCTGTCTTGTGACAACTTCCGGTTCCGGTCACGTGACAGTAAACATGGAAAAACCCGGCTGAAACATGAGGACCCGGATGTAAAACCACAGTACCCGGATGGAAGACGGAGGTACGAAGTTGACAAGCTCCGCCTCTCGGGAGCTACCACCACCACCATCACCACCGGTCATTGACGGGCGTCAACGCTCGGTGGTGGTGGTAGTGGTGGTGTCTGTACATATAGGAATGAACCCATGTCCCTCATCATTGTATAATACATGACAAATATTGTAAATACAGGACAGATATGGTATAATACAGCACAGATATGGTATAATAAAGGCCGATATGGTATAAGAGAGGACATATATTGTATAATAGAGGACATATATGCTACAATACAGGACAGATAAGGTATAATACAGCACAGATTTGGTATAAACCAGGACAGATACTGTATAATACAGCACAGATTTGGTATAATACAGAACATATATTGTATAATACAGGACATATATGGTACAATTCAGCACGGATATTGTATAACACAGGACAGATAGGGTATAATACAGCACAGATGTGGTATAATTCTGGTGCACAGATATGGTATAATACTATTATGTTATTAACCAAGTGTTTTCATATTGGCCTTTTCATAGGTTCGAGGTCTGCCGTATTAGGGCGACGCCGCAGGCCGTGGGTCAATACGGTTGACCGCGGACCTATAACCAGGCCAATATGGAAACACTTTATTAATGACATTTTATTAAATAACTCACCCACAACCTTTTTATTTCATCGATTATAATACATGTATGAAGGAATATTTTAGTACAGGGACTCCCCCAAATCAGGAATGGGATACATATTTCTTCCTTGACAATAGCCCTAATTCCCACGATTAATGTGGTTTCGATGTACCACTATAGTCGAGAAGTAGATTCCCTCTACAGTAACGATAATCGACGGCGATATTCGGGACGGTGAATAGCCCGATCATCTTCGACCTGGGTTCTTCAACGTAGAAAACGGGAGTGGAAAAGATAGAAGCAGATGATATTTTAATCATTACAATATATATCATGAAAGTAATATACTAATTATATTTGATGAGAACGGTGAGACGAAATATACAACCTTGAAATATGGTGAATTGATCCCAATCCAGTCCTGATTTGGGAATCGAAAACCTATTGAGACCCTAGTTTTCAACATCATCGTCCAGGTGGCTCGTTCGCATCTAATTTCTATCGTTTCCATACACACGTGAATAGCTCTTTTAGCTGCAAATATGGCATCATCTGTCATAAAATATCACTGTAGTCATAGCTTCGTTCATCAGTGCACTGTTGTAAGTGTTGGATTACTGTTTTGTCGTCTGCGATGTGCTCGGCAAGTCGATGTCACACTCGCGTCACTATAGTCTTTTTCAATATGACTCACCACATTTGAATTCAAGGTTTGTGTACCGATACGTACATATCTATCGAACATTATCACAGAATGCACTGAATATCTGTTCAAAATATGAGAAATCAGTGACATCATTCGGAGAAGATCACGAATGGAGGATCATTCTGCGTCAACATCGCCATGTTGAAAATCATATTGGCCCGGTCCATATTGGCCCGGTTTTCCTGTATTAGACTGGCTTGTCCATATTGGCCCGCCTTCCTCATATTCACCCGATGTGGTCACCGTATGAAGCAGGCCGATTTCCTTGTATTGTGTTCATATCATAGACAGTTATTTAATCAATTTTGTTTACATGTTACGACGTGTACGTGGTGAATACCTTATGGCGGCACTGATTGGTTACTTCCCCAGCCCTAATATATCTATGGTGTATAGGGCTAGACATGTGACAAGTGCGCACCCGAGTGTACAGGTCAGCGATGCGCTGATTGGTGGCAAGAACAACGTTTGGTTTGGACCAAGTGGACCAATTGGATTTTACAACGAATATTATGGATTAAGAATACTGATCAGCGATACGGATTTGATATTTTTGGAACATCATGATGTCTTGCCGGCATCATTGAAAACTGTTGACCGCTTCTGTCTTGCAGGAAACAAGCCAATGATTGTCTTTTTGAATTTGGTGCTAATACTGTTATATGGAATATGGAATAGGTCTTCGGATTATGGACGCGGATATTCTCTAATGGACGACGGCTGGATTATGAATGACGGACTAGACGCTTGTAATGTGCTACAGCATAAGGAGACAGACCAAGTCCGATACTTTTACCCGAGCAGTAACATCCGGGTATTTGACCAACGTTTACCATCACGGATAGGGCGTCGCTAGAGCCCGTGCTGGACCAAGTGGACCAATTGGATGTCTTGGAATGGGCACAGCAACAACGCCCCTAACACCCAATAGGTCGTAGAGAGGATGACCAATGTCGCGTTTTTCGTTACCAAGGTGACCCACCACCCCATCGGATGACTGTATTCACCCATGCACGGATAGATACTCAGAATGCGCAAACAACTATTTGAGGATATTTTGCCTCAACGGTACCCTGGCCTGTCTGACGACGATTAGAGCAAACGATTCAGAGCGAACATGGCCGAAGATGGAACTTTCTGAAATGGCGACTTCTGATTGGGCAATAGCAGCCGAGAATACATCTAGCGGGCAAGAACGAACATGACAGATGCAGGGTCAAATGGCGGCCTCTGATTAGACAAGAGGCTACTTGTATTGTGAACATACCCAACGCAGCTCCCCCGGCTTGGGTATGATGTACTGGAGGAGATAGTAAAATGATTGACCTGTCATCCTTGTAGTTGTTGTCCTCTCACCGGTCTACATCATGCGACATTGTACAGAGTACATGTTCATTGAGAGAGAGAGAGAGAGAGTATTAAGGTTTAACGTCGCATTCCGCAATATTTCAGCTATATAGCTACATGGACAGAGAGTATATACATGGACGTGAACAGATTACATGTAGAATGACATGCACAGAGTACATTTACATGGGCAAGGAACATGTACATTGACAGAGTACATGTACATGAACAGATTACATGTACAGGCAAATAGTACATGTGCATGGATATGCACAGAATACATGGACAGGCGCAGCGTACATGTACATAGACATGCACAGAGTACATGAACTTGCGCAGAGTGCATGTACATGAGCGTACGCAGAAGTTTTATACATGGACTTACTCAAATTACATGTACATGGACAGGTTACATCTGGATAGATTATCTGTACATGGACAGTGTAAACACAATAGCCAATTCCGTTTTACCGTCCATTGTCTGAGCAGTTAAAGGACGGAAAGCTAACATTTATTTCTCAAATACAGGTAACATCTTACTAATATAATCCGTGGCGTGCCCGACTCCTCCCACTCCTACTCCGCTTGCTTTCAACCCTGTTGACGAGGGCCCTTCAGGAGGTAAAAGCATTTGGGAAAGGTATTGCGCCACTATTACTTAAAACTCCGGCGTTGAATGTATGTGGATATTGAAAAACTCAAAATGTCTTACGGAAGAACTTGATGCTTAAGGTCACATACCATTAAGATATGTATCCACATGAGATTTCTCGACTCTCTATAATACAATGCCTCATCAGGACCGTATTGACCGTCTAAGTTCATTAATAGTATCTGTGTTCGAGAAAACTGATCGTAGATATATTAACGTCGGAAGCCATAAAGCATTTTTTAGCCCGACTACACACAAGAGATATCATTCATAGGATGTTTCTTTGTTCATAGAGTTGCTTGAAATTCTCATTAAAAATATCTATGTGAAATTTAACAACAATATATCAACAGCATATAGGTATTTCAATGGGTACTAATTGTGGATCCCTATTGGCTGATAATATATCTGTTCTCTTATGAATACAACTATATGCAGACGCTTTCAAAAACCGATCCATTCAAATCACCTCCTTCTCATTCACCAAACGCTATATAGACGATCTTCTCGCTGTGGATAATCGCTATATAAATGACGCAGTGAAGGATATATATCCGCCTTCACTGGATTTGAAGGAAACTAAAGATAGCCCTACAGACACATCATATTTAGACCTATATCTCTATAAAAACGAAGCTGGCCTTCTCTCTCGTCGACTGTATGACGAAAGAGATGATTACAATTTCGACATCGTAAACTATCTCTTTCTGGACAGTAATAAACCAGTGGGACTATAATACACGACAGATATCACCCCTAGTAGCATTTGCCAGATCCTGTGTTAAATGTGACGATTTTATTCAACGTCACAAAACATTGTTGCAGAAACGTATAAAACAGGGCTACAACACCAAGCGACTCCACTCAAAGTTTCTCAAATTTGGCGATACACATCGCAAGCTGATTACAAACTACGATCGTAGCGTACTAGATCTATGGCGTTACGTTTCGTAACTTGTGTCTAATTCCGCTTAACCCGAGGCTAGGGGGCGTGTGAACCCATGTGCTTCAAGATCCTCATGGTACTCATATGAACAGTCACAATCAAAGCGTGACTGAGATACATCATTCTTTAGATGACTTTACAAAAATATTATGGATTAAGAATACTGATCAGCGATACGGATTTGATATATTTGGAACATCATTGAAAACTGTTGACCGCTTCTCTCTTGCAGGAAACAAGCGTATGTTTATGTATACTATGATCGTCTTTTTGAATTTGGTGCTAATACTGTTATATGAAATATGAGATAGGTCTTTGGATTATGGACGGCTGAATTATGAATGACGGACCAGACGCTTGTAATTACTCACTATACTATTAAAGAAGCCGGCCACGGAGGCAGGGTTTCACTTCTTAATCCGTGGCGTGTC